>PVKM010003377.1:0-58116 GCA_004027735.1 Carollia perspicillata
CCCAGGTGGGAGGGCCCACGCACACTCCGGGACCCCACGGGTCTCCCCGGCGACCTCTCCTGTGAGGCTGGGAGCCTCTCCCAGCACCTTTCCAATAGGTGCCTTTAGGGTTTATTTCCCGTCGCTGGGGCCCTGGGCTGTGCGGTCCGTCTCACTGCCCAGTCTTGCCTAGTTTATCTGCACGCGAATATGTGTCCACAGTTGGCTAACTGCCCTGTGTGCCTTGCGTGCTCTGCTTGTCTCCTCCCGTCTCCTCCCTGCGTCTGGGGTCTGCAAGCTCCGCACCACGTACGCCGCCCGGAGCGCCCGAGCCTGGCAGCCACCTCGTTTTTTTTTTCCTGCTGCTTTCTCTCTCCGCAGCCTGCGGACTCCGCCCCTCTTACCGGTTGGGTTGAATGTCCGAGGACTTCCGCTTTTCAATTTTCTGTGTTCTGGTTGTGTTATTGTTTATAAATATTTGTTGTCCTTAATCTTGGTTGTGAGAGGAGGCACAGTGCTTCCACCTACGCCTCCATCTTGGAAGTTTCTTGGTACTATTGACAAATAATTCATTGCTGTGGGGCTGTCTTATGCATTGGAAGATGTTTTAGCAGCACCCCTGGCCTCTACTTACTAGAAGCCAATAGCAGGAGATAGCTGACATACTCAAAATATTCAAATCAATAAAGTTATTGGTGAAAATGAAAAATGTGTCTTTTATTTTATAGAAAAAACTAAACAGGCTTTTTGGCTAACCCAGAACTTTTAGCTAACATTCTGGGTAACACTGTCACTGTGTCCTTGGAGTTCTTGGTGGTATTGGTCTTTATTAGAGAAACCAACTTGTATTCCATTTGAAGATGTCTACTTAATGTTAATCCTTGTTGATTAGGATAATAAAGGACAAACCTTTATTTTCCTCTCACGTGCCAGATAGATGGGCTAATCATCATCATCATCGTCTTTTAAGCATGCCCTACCATGTATGTTCTCAGGTGATCAATACAACTACCTTCAAAGACAGGCAATGCACAAATTGCTTTTGCAATTCTAAAATTACAATTTTGCAAGTGAGGAAGGACCTAAGATGTTATGGAACTGCCCCAATTCCATACCTTGTGTTTGGCAAAATCAGGAGTTAATTAGGTTTTACAATCTAGGTTTAACACTCTAAGTTCTATACTTTCTAACATGAACTTTAACAACAGATTAAGAAAAAAGGTTTTGTGGGTCAGAAATGCTGTTTCAGACTACAACACATGACATGTAGCACCTGAGTAGTAGCCACAGCTAGGGTAAGGGCGAGTGCTATTAAAAGCAGCAAAGAGAGCAAAGAATAATGACATTTCTAGCCTTCCCATTTATAAGGCCTCATATAGTATATTATTTCATTTTCTCCTATAACAGTCGTATGAGGAAGTTATGACTATCCCCATTTTAAACAGTTTAGGAAATGGAATTGTTGAAAGCTAAAAATATTTATCTATGGTCACACAGCTGGTAAGTGGTAAAGTTGTAAATTCAAAACTAGGTCAACTTAATACAAATTGTATATTCTTTTCACTAAAGATCATCCTTGGAATCATTTGCCAGATTCTTAGCCTTTCCTGTTTTTATTTGTGTCGTGATATTTCCTAATTTCTCTTGGGATTTCTTCTTTGACGCACTGGTTGTTCAAATGTGTTACTTAATTTCCACATATTTGTGAATGTTTCTGTTTTCCTTTTGCTGTTGATTTCTAGCTTCATCCATGTGGTCAGAAAAGATGCTTGGTATGATTTCAACTTCTTAAATTTTTTTTCAACTTCTTAAATTTCTTAAGGCTTTCTTAAACCTATCCTGGAGAATGTTCCATATGCTTTTGAGAAGATGTATTTTGCTATTGTTCAGTGGAGTATTCTGTATGCTTATTAGGTCCAATTGGTTTATAGTGTTGTTTAAGTCCTCTGTTTCCTTCTTCATCTTCTACCTGGTAATTTTATCCATTATTGAAAGTTGGGTATTGAAATCTCCTGCTATTACTTTGTTACTATCTATTTTTTCCACTAATTCTGTCAATGTTTGCTTTACATATTAAGGTGCTTTGATGTTATGTGTATGTATATTTATAATTGTTATATCATTCTGGTGATTTGCCCTTTTTTTTTCAGCAGATACTGTATGGGCCAGGAGAGAGTGGGGTGGTATATTCAAAGTGCTGAAAGAAAAAAACCCACCAACCAAGAATACTTTACCCAGAAAAGTTATTCTCCAAAAATGAAGGAGATAGAGATTTTACCAAACAAACAAAAGCTGAGGGAATTTATCACCACAACATCCACCTTACAGGAAATGCAGGAGGAAGTTCTTCAAGCTTAAAGGAAAAGATGCTAATTGTTAATGTGAAAACATATCCAAATATACAACACACTGGTAAAGGTAAGTATATAGTCAAATTCAGAATACTCTAATTCTGTAATATGGCAATGTGTTAACCACTTAACTCCAGTGTAGAAGTTAAAGGTAAAAAGGACTAGCTACAATAATTTGTTAATGGATATACAATATAAAAAGAAATAAGTTGTTACATCAAAAACATAAAAGGGAAGGGCAAGTAAAAGGATAGAGTTTTGTCTGAGATTGAAGTTAAGTTATTAGTGTAAAATAGGCTGTTATATCTGTAAGGTGTTATGTAAGCCTCATGACAACCACAAAACAAAAACCTACAGTAGATTCACAAAAGATGAAGAGAAGGGAATCAAGGCATACCACTACAGAAAATCATCAACTCACAAAGAAAGGCAGCAAGAGAGGATGAAAGGAACAAGAGAACTACAAAACAGGCAGAAAACAATAATAAGGTATTAAGAAGTCTTTACCTATCAATAATTACTCTAAATGGGTTAAATTCTCTAATCAAAATCATAAAATAGATGGATGGGATTTCTAAAAAGATCCAACTATATGCTTCCTATAGGAGACTCATGTTTGCTTTAAGGATGCACATAGGTCCAGGGTGAAGGGTGGGGAAAAAACATTTCATGAAAATGGAAATTAAAAGAGAGCAGGGGTAGCTATACCTATATTACACAAAATAGACTTTAAAACAAAAACAGTAATAAGAGACAATGAAGATTATTATCTAATGATAAAGGGTCAATTGATCAAGAAAATATAATAATAAATATATATGCATCCAACTTTGGAACACCTATATATATTAAGCAAATACTAACAGATCTGAAGGGAGAGATAGTCAACAATAGAATAGTAGGGAACTTCAATACCCCACTTTTAACCATCAATCCAGACAGAAAAACAACAAGGAAACATTGGACTTAAACTTTAAATCAAATGGACCTAACAGACATATACAGAACATTCCATCCAACAGCAGCAGAATACACATGGAACATTCCCCATAACAGATCACATAAGTCACAAAACAAGTCTTAGCAAATTTAAGAAGATTGCAATCATACCAACTACTGTTTTGAATCCACAGTGGTATAAAATTAGAAATCAGTAACAGAAGGATAGCTGGAAAATTCACAAATATGTAGAAATTAAACAACATACCACTGAGCAACCAATAAATCAAATGAAAAATCAAAAGGGAAATTGAAAATCTCTTTAAACAAACGAAAATGGAAACACAACATACCAAACCTATGGAATGCAGTAAAACAGTGTAGGAGGGGCATTTATAGTAATAAACACCTACATAAGGAAAAAGAAATAATTCAAATAAATAATATAACTTTATACCTCAAGAAACTAGAAAAAGAACCAGTTAAGTCCAAGGTTAGCAGAAGAAAGAAAGTAATGATCAGAGCAGAAATAAAATAGAGACCAGAAAAACAACAGAAAAGATCGATGAAACTAACAGCTGGTTTCTGAAAACAAACAAAATTGACAAACCTTTAGCTAGGCTAACTAAGAAAGAAAATAAAGAAGACTCCCATAAATAAAATTAGAAATGAAAAAAGAGACATTACAACTGATACCACAGAAATCCAAAGGATCACAAGAGACTGCTATGAATAGTTACACATTAAAAATTGGATAACCTATAAGAAATGGATAAATTCCTAGAAACATACAACCTACCAACACTTAATCATGAATAAAAAATCTGAGTAGACCAATAATGAGTAAGGAGATTGAATCAGCAGTCAAAAACCTCCTAACGAAGGAAAGCCCAGGACCTGGTGGTTTCACTGGTGAATCCTACCAAATATCTGAAGAATTAATACCAATCCTTATCTCTTCCAAAAAACTGAAGAGAGTATACTTCCATACTCATTTTATAAAGCTAGTGTTACCCTGATACCAAAGGCAGATAAAGCATTACAAGAAAAGAAAACTACAGGTCAATATTCCTGATGAATATAGATGCAAAAAAATTTTCAACAAAATACTAACAAACCAAATTCAACAGTATGTTAAAAGGATCATACGCCATGATCAAGTGTGATTCATTCATGGAGTGCAAAGGTATTTCAACATACATAAATTAATAAATGTGATATACTACATTAATAGAATGAAAGATTTTTAAAAATCTCATGATCACCTCAATAGATATAGAAAAAAATTGATAAATTACATTTTAATGATAAAATTTCTCAACAAATTGGTATAGGAAGAGCATAACATAATAAAGGCCATATATGACAAACCTACAGCTAATATATTCTTTACCGGTGAAAGATTGAAAGTTTTTCCTCTAAGATCAGAAACAAGACAAGGGTTTCCACGATCACCACTGCTATTCAATATAGTACTGGAAATCCCAGCCATAGCAATCAGGTAAGAAAAAGAAATCAAGGGCATCCAAATAAGAAATGAAGTAAAAATGTTTTTTCAAATGATATGATCTCATATACGGAAAATCCTAAGGACTCAACCTGAAAACTATTAGAACTAATTAACGAATTCAGGAAATCACAGGATACAAAACAAATTACAGAAATCAGTTGCATTTCTATACACTAACAATGAAATATCTGAAAAAGAAATAAAGAAAACAATTTCATTCACACAGAATCAAAAACAATAAAATGCTTAGGAATAAATTTAGCCAAGGAGGTGAAAGATCTGTACACTGAAAACTATAAGACTTGTTAAAAGAAACCAAAGAAAACACAATAAATGTAAAAGCTATCCCATGTTGTGAATCAGAAGAGTGATATTGTTCAAATGTCCATACTACCCCCAAAGTCTTCTATAGATTCAATGCGATTTTGGGGGGGCGGTTTCAACATTTTATTGAAATGTGTAATACGTTGAAAATTAAGAAACAAGTTGTTACCATTTAATTAGTAATTAATAGTAAATAAACAAAGGAATGAACAAAAACAACTAAATGTGAGATACAGGTTACTAAAAAACTGAGCAATTAAGCCAAAAGACTGCTGATTTTTTTCCTAGGTGATATTGTAAACTCAATGCAATTTCTATCAAAATTCCAATGACATTTTTCACAGAAAAAAAAAAAAAAACAATCCTAAAGTTTATATAGAACCACAAAAGACCCTGAAAAGCTAAACCAATCTCGAGAAGAACAAACCTAAAGAAGCACAGTTTCTGGTTTCAAACTATACTACAAAGCTATAGTAATCAAAACTTATGGTTTGATTTTTATGCCATTACCATAAAAAATAGACACACAGAGAAATGGAATGGAATCAGTAGCCCAGAAATGAACCCTCATTTATATGGCCAACTAATCAAAGGAGGCAAGATTATTGAATGGAGAAAGGATAGTCTCTAATAAATGATGTTGGGAAAACTAGATAACCACATGCAAAGGAATGAAATTGGATCCCTACTTGACACCACTCACAACAATCAATTTGAAATGGATTAGAGACTTAAACATAAGATCAGAAACAATAAAAGTCCTAGAAGAAAAAACAGTGGAAAAGGTCCTTGACATTGGTCTTGACACTGATTTTCGAAGGGTACAAACTTTCAGGTCTGGGGATCTAATGTACAGCATGATGACTATAGTTTATAATACTGTATTATAAACTTAATGTGAAGTGATAGAAATGTTAGCTACCTCTATGGTGGTAATCATTTCACAACATAGTAAGTGTATCAAGTCAACAGGTACACATTAAACTTATACAACGTTATTTCAATTATATCTCAATAAATCTGGAAAATAAATTATTAATTAAGAAAGAAAAAGTTTTAACATTGATGGCTTAAAAAACAGCAAAAAGGCAAGATAAACAGAAAGAGGATAAAAGAACAGAAATTAATATATAGAAAACAAACAAACCAGAGAGAAAATTACCGAAGCCAAAAGTTGATTCTTTGTAAAAACAGCAACAGATATGTTAAGCCCTAGCTTGATGGACCAAGGAAGGAAAAAAGGAAGCACAAGTATCAGAGACAGCCCCGGCTAGTGTGGCTCCGTAGATTGAACACTGACCTGCGAACTGAAAGGTCACTGGTCTGATTCCCAGCCAGGGCACATACCTGGATTGCAGACCAAGTACCCTGGTTGGGGACATGTGGGCGGCAGTCAGTTGATGTTATCTCTCGCTCATTGCTGCTCTCTCCTCTTTCTCCCTCCCTTCCCCTTTCTCTAAAAGTAAATAAAATCTTTAAAAAACAAAAATAAAAAGGAGTTTATTCCAAACTCCTTACAGAGGTCCCTCTTTTTTTAAAATATTTTATTTATTTATCTTTACAGGGGAAGGGAAGGAGAGAGAGAGATATGTCAATGTATGGTTGCCTCTTGTGAGTTCCCTGCTGGGAACTGGCCTGCAACCCAGGCCTGTGCCCTGACTGGGAATCGAACAGAGATCCTTTGGTTCACAGCCCATGCTCAATCCACTGAGCTACATCAGCCAGGGCCAGAGGTCCCTCTTGATTCAGCTGTGCTGACCTCCAGGCCTACTCTTCTACCTCTCCCCTAGCCACCTTCCAGCTCTACCTGCATCCACAGCAGCTCCTGGAATTCACCATGCTCTGCCTTCTGGACTTTGAACTTCCTTTTCTCTCTTTCTGCCATTCTTTTCCCCTTCTCCTTGTGGGACTTGTTTCTATTTGTCTTTTGGTGTTGGTGCTTCCTGAAACACTCTCTTCCCTGATCTTTTGGCACCATAATTCTCATTGTTTCCCTTTTCCTTCCTGGCCCTCTTTGCCAGCTCCATTTCATCGTGGCCTCTTTAGCTCAGCCTTTGGCCTCCTAGTCTCTCTTGTGGGGCAAGCTCCTTCCCACCCACTGCTTCAGTTCCATCACACTGTCTTGACTCTCACACATCGACCTCTAGCCCAGACTTCTCTCTGAGCACAACATTCACAGAGCCTTCTTCAAAACAAAACCCCAATCTTCTCCAGGACATACAAACCCTCACTAGACAACTTGGCCCTTCCCACTGGGCAGAACAGATCTGGCTTCTTTCTCTGCAACCCAAACACTCTTTATTGTACCACTCTTCCCTTCTGACTATGAGCACAGTGACCTTGTACCTGATCTCCCTGCAAAGTGCCCTGCACCTCTTTCAGAATTCCCTTCTCAAAGACAACGCCGATGTTACTCCTTACCGAACATCCTTCAAAGGCTTCCCGTTGTTCTAGGGATGAAGACCACACTCTTTAAGCTCAGGCTCAGCTTATCTGACTGGGGCTCACAGCCATCCTTGCCCTCTGTGCTCCAGCTTCCCTGGCCTGTCAGTGCCTTCCTCCAGGCCCCCTCCCCTTGCTTGCCTCACTGGGAGTGTGCCCTCCTCACAGTCCCATAGTTGGTGCTTAGTTACCACATCTATTTCTTTCCACAGAAATCTCACTCATCAAGGAAAGCTTTTCTAATGAAACTAGACCAAAATCCTGATATGGGCACTTGGTGCCCTATTTCTTTCCTTCACAGCCCTTCTCACAGATTGCCATGAAGGTTTGAATAATTCATTGATTCACTAGACTGAAAGCCCTCAAGGCTAAGGACTGGGCCTGTTTCCTTTCGGATCCTACAGGCCCAACAAGGATAGGCACTCCATAAATAGAAATGTGAAATTTGAGGGGGAGGAAACAGATGAGAAGAGTAGAACAAAAAGCACATGGGATAAAGAAGAACCTAGCATGGCTGAGATGCAGACTCTAGGAACATAGAGCTGGAAAGGCCAATTGATGTCAGACCGGGAAGGCTGCAGATGCCAGAGTAAGGAATTCAGCTTTGATTTTGTGAATTGAGGGAAGTCAGCCAAGCTTTCAAGGCAGAACAGTAATGAGATGATAGCTCATTGGAGAGTAAATAGGATGATGTAGTACATTCAAAAAAGCTTTCAACAATCAGTTTGGGTCGACACTGGCTGTATCTCTGAGAATAAGGAAATTTGGGATGGGTTATAATTTCTGGTTATATTTATCGAGTCTTTGATATTACTACTGTAAGTGAAGAATACTGGAAGACTTTCCACTTAGCGGTCGTAGTGTTTCATCCATTGCTCACTAGAATGCAGAGGGTTATGATTATAGGCAGTGGAGCATTTCTGCCTTTTTTTTTTTTTAGCAAGCAATCCAAACATTTTTGTGGGGGTTCATTTTTTAACAGGTATTTACTGAAGTGAGCAAGGATTTGGAGCTGTTTGGAGATTAAGTGGCAGATGAGACTAACTTGGGTACAAGTGTGAGTTACACCCTGAAGGCTGCTGCAGCAGGATGCCCACACAGCACGCAGACCACCTTTACACCTGCAGAGCTGAGGGATCTTGGGTAAGGGGTCCCTAACTGTAGTGATTAGACTTGTGAGATAACATACTCCAACTGGAGGCAAGGCCTTGGTAGCAGTTTCAGCTTCAGAAATCAGGCTAAGTTTACTCAGTTGCTTTTCCCTCCACTTCCTAAGGGACCCTAGGCTATTATTGTGGCACAGCTACATCCCAACCCGAAAAACTGAGACATGCCTCCACTCTAAGCCAGCGATTTTCAACCTTTTTCATCTCATGGCACACATAAACTAATTACTAAAATTCTGCAGCATACCAAAAAATCTATTTTTGATCTGACAACAAAAAATTGGTATAATTTTTATTGATTCACACCAGACAGCAATTGTGTTGGCTGTTGTCATTTTTTAAATTTTATAATCTAAGGGAAAAGAGGTCAGTGCCCCTGACTAAATAGTCAGGTATTGCATTTTTTAAAAAAGATTTTATTTTTATTTTAGACAGAAGGGAAGGAAGGGAGAAAGAGAGGGAGAGAAACATCATGTGTGGTTGCCTCTTATATGCCCCCTAATGGGGACCTGGCCTGCAACCCAGGCATGTGCCCTGACTGGGAATCAAACCAGCGACCCTTTGGTTCGTAGGCCTGCACTCAGTCCACTGAGCCACACCAGCCAGGGCTGGTATTGCATATTTTAAAATTTACAGCACACTGATTGAAATTTGCTGCTCTAAGCTATAAAGAAACAATTAACCACAATTAATAGCCCATAATTCGTTATGTCTGTATTCTATTCTCAAGGTTCCCTTCTAAGTTTTTACACAGGAAGAAACATAAAACTGCACACAAAACTCTGTACTTTGTAGAGACAAATGAAGAACATTTTTTTTTTTTGCTTTATCTCCCTCTAATCTAAAGCAATAGGTCTTCTTAGTTAGAAATGAGATAAATTCCCAGATGAGATAAGCTACCACCGTCTTGCATCCTTACATTGCAGATGTACGTATGGGACCAGCTACATAATTTGCAGGACCCACTACAAAATGAAGGTATGGGGCTCTTGTTAAACATAGTACAAGTTTCAAGACTGCAGCAGAAAAGCATTAAACCAAGGGTAGGGCCCTTCTGAGCGTGAGGTCCTGTGCTCCCCGGGGGGGTGCAATGGGAGAGGCTGCTCACACACAAAATGGTTGAGTACTAGGAGGAGGGGGTCTCCACCCCAAGGAGCTCAAGCACATAAGCAGAACTTCTGCTGGCAGAGCCCCTGCAGAAAAGTGGGGATCAGGAAGACCCAGAGAAAGCACAGGGCAGCCAGAACTCCACTTCTGAGGGAGTGGATGGTGTGTCCAAGGAGAGTGTCCTCTTGGTGGTCCTCTCAATCCTGATCTTCTTGGGTTGGGATTGAGGAGGTGGGAAGAGGGGGTAGTTTCTAGGCATGGAATTATCCCTGTGTTGTTTTCATTTAATCAACCTTTAAAAAACCTGAAGTAGAATGTGTCAAAATAGTTGAATGATTTTTTTCCCTCTAAACCTGCTCCTCCCTTTTCTCCATCTTGGTAAATGGTCCAGCTGGGTGGATCAAGGCAGAAACCAGGGTTCATCTTTGACTGATTCCTTCTCCTTTAACTCAGCACCATTCACTGAGTCCCATCAGTTCTACTTTCACTGTCCCTCTTGAGCCTGAACCTCTTTCCAGTGACATTACCACCGTTTCTGGCCATTCCTGTAATAACAGCCTCTTCCCTGACTAGCTTTTGAATCATGCAAATTAGAGTTTAGGTCCTCATTCTGCTGCATGTTAGCTGGGTAACCTTGAGTAGTTGTCTTCACCTTTCTGAGCCTCAATTTCCTCATCTGTAAAGTAATACCTATCTTAAAGGGTATTGTCAGGACTAAATGAAATGATACAAGTGTCTTAGCACACAGCACATACTCAATGAATGAGCATCTTACCTCTCTTCCTCTCTTCATCCTTCAGACCTTAGTTTACACATTACTTCCTTAGGGATCCTTCTCCTGACTTGCCGCAGACTCAATACTGGTTCCCACAGACCAGACTGCTCTGCAACATTCATCTCTCTTAACAGTCTTCCCCAAGAGGACAAGGATCCTGGCTTCCTCTCCCTAATGAGGTGCCTGACATGGAGTAGGAACTCCTGTTTTGCTATTTGAATGGTATCCTCATATATAATCAAAGGTTCCCAAGCATGGGGTCCCTGTAATGTCCCCCCAACTATAAGTGGGCAAATGACCACATTAACACAAACAAACAGTGGAGATCAAAAGTATCCCACTAGATGGAAGTCACACCTCAGGCACTGGCAGTTATTCATCACAGCAGATCCCTTCCGTAAGAAACAGACCTAGGTCAGGTAAGGCCCACCCAAGGCAAGCCTTGACAGCAGCCAAGAAACCAGGCGCCCCATGTCAGCACAGCCAAACTTCCTTGAGAATGCACTGGGGCCAGAGCAAGGATGTGACAGCACTAGGGGCAGGTGGACAATCCACGAGAAGGAATAAAGGTGAAAGTCCCTGGCTCATTGACCCAGGGCCACCTGACCACTTGGGCCAGCTCCTTTCTCCTCAGGCCTCGGCCCATTCCTACCTGATGTTCCCCACTAGGCCAACCGCATGAGAGATGTGCACACTGAAGGGCCGGCACCCTGAGATGCCCGAAGAAAGGAGTGGGGAACGCTGGTTTCTTCTTAGCTTTGCAAATTAACATACATTTAGGAAAGTACATAAACCACCTGTATTAGTTGATGAATTGTTAAGATAAGCATCCACGAAATCCACCACTCCAACCAAGACATGGCACATCAGCGCTCCAAAGCCCATGCATCCTACCCAACCTGCTTGTTTCCATTCCCCTAGAGAGGACCAGGGCGCTGGCTTGTATAGTTATGTCTTTGGATCTCAAAATAATAGTTTTGTCCACTTTTGAACTTTTAAAGAATGCAGTCATATTACACGTAATTTTATTTTTTTCTATTCAGTATTTCATGAGATTCATCTATGTGATTGCATGTGTAACTAGTTTATTCATCCATTGCTATGTTATAGTCTGTGAATGTTTCACAAAGTATTTATCCCTTGTCCTGTTGATAGACGCTTTTGCTGTTTCTGGATTGTATATTTTCCCTGCATTAGTGTAAGGCTGTCCTGGATGACTTTCAGAGGCAATTGGGAATTTGTGGGGAAGGGAAGGGAGGGGAAGCACAAGTGGCTATGGGTGTGGAGGACTGGTAGGTGGGACTTTCTGGTTAGGCAGGGCTCTTACCATGCAGAGCAGGACTAGAGTGCCACAGATCAAAGGGCACAGGAGGGCTCCTTTGAAGTTTGCACCTACTCTGAGACTAGAGGGGTGCACTTCCCCTCTGAGGGCGAGTGCTCTGCCTGCCCAAAGCCATGGTCAGGTTTAGCAGGCCTGCTGCCTCACACCTCTTCTCTGCTCCCCATGGGGTGCAGGGCCATCTCTGCATGCACAGAGAGGTGGCCAGGCAAAGCAGCTTATAGTGATAGAGGAACCATCACAAACTGGCCGAGGTGTCACTTCTGGTGACTCTTCCTTCCCAGGATGGACATAAATCAAGATTTCTGTTCAGAAAATTTAGGTAGCACCCTAGCTGGTGTAGCTCAGTGGACTGATTGAGTGCCAGCCTGTGAACCAAAAGGTCATCAGTTCGATTTCCAGTCAGGACACATGCCTGGATTGTGGGCCAGGTCCCCAGTAGGGGGTGAGCAAGAGGCAACTGATTGATGTATCTCTCACACATTTCTGTTTCTCTCCTTCTCTTTCCCTTCCTTCCCTTCTCTAAAAGTAAATAAATAAAATCTTTAAAAAAAAAAAAAAAAGAACAGAACATTCAGGGATCACCCACTGCACATGCACACTAACCAGATTGGAGGTAAGGCAATCAAAGCCCTACTATTTACCTAGCCCTCCCTCACCAGTGCTGCAAGGGAGGCTGTCCCTTGGAGCCCTTCTCTTGGAGATTCCCAGCAGCCCAGGACAGAGTGCCCCACCTAGCCAGAAAACTTGTCCCTTGCAACACTCTAGCCATAATGACTGCATTTGTCTCATTGGGGACCATCCTGGCTGGAGATGGCTGGGAGTCTCTACTGCCCTCTGAAAGACATGGTATAATTCCCTCCTCTCTGCTTTGGCAGCTACAGATAAGAGGAAGCGTGCCACTACCTTGGAGCAGGGCAGGCTGCATGGAGAACAAGCAGGATTTCTGCCCCCTTCAACCTGGGACTGCACTGGAAATCAGGTAAGTTGTGGTGAGTCAGAGTAGACGGTCAAGCACGAGCTTTGGCAGGATGCCACCCCTCACACTGCAGAGGAATGAGACTTTGTAAAACGTGATTTCTTCATTGGAACCTCAATGGGTTGATTCGGCAAACATCCCCACAGATGAGAAAATAAAGCAGAGTAGAGTGGTTAAGGCCATACCCCTGTGCTAGATGTGGAAGCCTTAGAGTCGAGTGAGGGAACTTCTCCTAAGAAACCTGGTAAATTTTAGTGGGTAGCTAATTCCATCGTGCAATGTGGACTGCTTCGTGCGTAATTTAATACAGTTCTGGACTTGGGAAATAAATAGTCCTGTGTAAATCCAGTGTAATAGCACTAGTACTTTAAAATGAAGGGCTCCTTTGGAATTGCTCCAGAACTCTACTCTACCCTGATAAGCCTTTTAGTCCACATGTGGCCTCCTAATGCTCTTCCCACTTCATCTTCCCCTGCCTGCCAGCACCCACTCCTACCTGGCTCTGACCCAGGAGGAGACTGGGTAGCACAGTAGTTGGGGGTGTGGCCACTGGAGGCTGACGGCTCCAACTCAAACAACATGGCTCTGCTTATTTGTTGTGTGACCTCAGGCAAGGGGCATTAACAGCAATGCTGGCTCAATCGCCTTATTTTCAAATGAGGATATAATATTGACCTCACCAGACTGATAAGAAAATTAAATGTATTAATTCACATAAAGTACTTAAATAGTATCTGGCCCATAATATATCTTAACTGTTATTATCTTGTTCAGTTCTCTGTTCCAAAACCTCAAATAGCTGTAGAATTGAGACTAGTGTCTGGCCTGCTACATACCTTTTTTGTTTGACTTTTAACAAATATTTCCTGCCTTCCCTCATTCACTAACGCATGCCAGCTCAGTTCCCCGAACCCACCCTCCAGCTTTGCCTCATGCTGCCCAGTGTCACCAGTGGAAGTCATGTCTCTCCCCCAAGGCTAGACCCTCTGCTGAGTCATGTCGGTGGGCCTTCTTTCTCCTCTGACTTGTATCTAACTAGTCAGGATCCCAGCTGCTGTAGCCAGTAGGTTGTGGAGGAAAGCTGGTCATCAGAAAGGAAAAGTATTCTCCACACAACTGGTCACTATAAAATTACCTTCCAATTTAGACGTACTATCCCTGTGCAACCACCTCCATCCATCATAACCGTTCTCTCCCCTTACTGATATGTTGTAAACTTGACATTGAAAACACAAAATAGGTGCCAAAGTACAATTTAAGTTTTGCAAAACATGTAGAATTTCAGTCATGAAAATACTGTTGGAAAAACTGATGCTCAAATGAGTAGTCATCGGCAAATACAATCTGAGTGAGAGATCCATTTTAACAAATGAAGAGCAGAGCTGCATACAATCTAGTTAAGTGCCTCCCAGGAGATGATTTGAATATCAAAGGGCCAAAGGATTAAGAGAGGCCCACGGGAAAAGTGAGGAAGCCTTTGACTAACTTTTGCAGAAATGACCCTGATGGATTGCACTGTGGAGATCAAACATTACATGATGTCCTACTGTGCAATTATATAATAGTGGGAAGGAAATGTATGTAAATATTTTGCTCTAAAATAGCCCATAGTTGCTGTTAACAGATAATTGTTTTAGTAATCGTTTCTTTTTGCAAGATAAGACTCCATGCAAACCTTTTTCACTATCTACCATATGAAACTACGATCTCCATTTTAAGTGGGTTGAGTCTAAGAGGCTTTTCAGATCCCATTTCTTTTTGGATGAGTCAGGGGTTATTTTTTTTTTAAATCTGCCCAATCTTTCCTAACAGTTGGCACACTCTTGAGGTCAAACAGTGCCAGAGACAGACAAATGCTATGGCCCTCAGTTTGTCGTTATGTGAATTGAGTCACCCAGTGTATCCAGAGCCGTTAGAAGCAAAGACCCCATGGTGGAGGCCTCAGTTAGGGTCCCCAGCAATGAGTGACCGGGTGACCTCAGATACCCAGGCTCTTGTCCGCAGTCCACATCTGGGGCTTCAGGCAATGACCGTGATCTCCAAGTCTGGAGTACTTTGGAGGGCAGTATATGGAGCACGAGAGTGGCAAGGGTGACCCAGGGTGGATGGTCAGGAGAGGCAGTAGCCCGTGCTACCACCCTCTGTCCTCCCCAGGGGCAGCACGCAGCAGCAGTCTTCAGTGGCTTGAGATGGTCTGGATCAGAACTTCCTGTGACCGAGCTTCATAAACAGACTGAATGATGGAGATTTTCCCAGTTCTAAGGAAGGTAGGTGTGGGTTTGGGGAAGAACTCAACTACAATCTGGAAAAAGGAGGCTAACTTCCTACTTGGGCATTGGGGAGAAGAGGGCAAATTGGCACCCATGTTCACACACACCCCCCGCCCCCACAGGACTACTTGGGAGAAAACCATGACACCCTAGTACTTTATATCCTGGACACAGAGGACCAAAAGGAGGGCTGAAACTAATGAGTCTGGGATAGCCGAGTTCTCAGGTCCACGAGAAATAGTCCCCAAGTTAATTCCTCAGAGCTGTGTGGAGGTGGTGTGCACGTGCGGCATGGCCTCAGAGACTGGCTGGGCTGGGCAGGGTTGGCGGGGTGAGGGGGTGAATGCCTGATGCTTTCAGTTCCCCAAGCCTGTGGAGAATCTTTTGCATCCCTGCCAGAGTGTGGGTTTTAAACAACCTCTGTTTTAAATACCTTTGTTTACAAATCTTTGAGGAGGCATGTGTTTAAGGCAGGCAGAGAACTGAACCTCAAGAACACCTACGGTCCTTAGGGAGCAGGGGAAGGCATATCCCCTGTAGGCCAGTTGCAGAGGCAGAACCAGCAGGTTTATTATCAAGGTTGCCAGTGTTTGGAGTGCCTGAGAAGGAATACTTTGGGGCAGGACTGAAGTGTATGGATAATCCTCAGGAACACCTGAGAAGGGGGTCGGAAGAGGAAGAGAGCACTAGGAGTCTCTGAGACAATAGCTGGCTAATTGTCGTCAAATGAAAGAAGAGAATCACACTACCGTGAGGAGTCAGGGGACACAACGTCCAGTCCCAGTAGCTAATGGGACTTCAAAAACAGGAGCCACCCAGAGCAGTGTGACAGCTAGCTAGTACCTGAGCCTCCTGGGTGACTTTAAAGAACCTCCAGTTCTAGGAACTGATCTTCCAATTGGCAAAATACAGTGGGAATACAACTTACTACTAACTCATGTCTGTTTTAATGCCTTAAAATGTGTTCAGCCACTTCAGGCTCCAGCAGCATTGGATATGGTAGGCCCATCTGAGTGCAAGGTCTGCATGTCCTTTCCTAACCTTGGGCTCTGGGACGCTCATAGGAGCTCTCTTGCTAGACAGGGCACACAACCTGGGCCCAGGCCTCTGCCCCAGACATCTGTGCGGCGTGGAGGTTAAGGCCCAGCTGGCCCTGCCTGCCCCTTTCCTCAGCCCGGGACAGCTAGTCTGAAACATCGTATGATTTAGTCTTTAGTCAGGAACCTAAAACTCATCAGTTGTTCAGCCGAGTCAAGCCACTAAATCTCCACAGGACTCCGGAGAATTCTCAGATGCTGCCTCAACCCCCACAAGCAGTTTCTCTCAGCCTCTTCCTATTGCTTTTATACAATCTTAAACCATGCTGTACCTGCAGACCTTAGTTTTAAAAATTCTTCAATAAAATACATATATGAAGCTTAAAGTTGTTGACTAGTGATACGTTTAAAATTAATTATAAAACTCAGATTAGAATGCTTCAAAGTCAGAATTTTACGTTTGTAAGGTGGGAGAAACCAGGTGGGGCCAGTTGTCTTTTAGTTTTAACATGTGGTGGGGTGGAAGCACCTTCTGCCTCTGACACGCCACAAGTCTGCCAACACCCAGCCAGCCATGCCACCTTGTTTCACAGACAGTGGGGAAGGGAGCATGTGCTAAGCACCCACCTTCACCACCTCTCCCCGTGGCACATGTTGAGCTCTATCCAGATGAGGAAACACTCCGTTCCTCACCTACCCACAGGCAACTCAGCTGGTGCTGCAGGGCTGGGATTCCAACTCAGGTCTGTAGGCTCAGAACCCAGGTCCTTCCCACCAAACTAGTGGTTTTAAAACTAGCTTTTGTAGCAGTGCTTCAGGGGCTCTTTGCAAACACTTGCTTCAAATGTCATTTTAAATATTTAAAGAAAAACCCATCATTAATAGTATATTCAGGTGCAGAACATGTATTCACTTAGGCTCCCTGAGACCTCACAGTAAGGCCTCCGTTGCTGTGCCTGTGTGGGCTTCTCAGGGTCACTGATCTAGAGGGCTCCAGCTTAGCGCTATTCACCAAGCCCAGCTGCAACTCAGTGCTAGTGGCTCTCACCATAAAATAATTGCAGTGATTGTGACCTCTGGATGATTCTTACCTGATATATGGAGGATGAGGACTGAAAGCAGGTGTTAGATTTCTTCTATTAATCCATTTTTTCAAGCACCTACTTCAGTCTTGTCAATAATAGCCAGAGACTGCAGGCAAGCTGTGACTATTACCACTGGCAACCACCTTTCTATATACAATCAGGATTTTTTCTCCACATCGAATCGAGAAATAAAATGGATGCCAAGACAGTCCATAGCTAACCCATTTGCACTAGTCAAAAATGCTCCCCTCCAATCCCAATGATTTATGACATAGGCAATTCATGCTAATAACATACTTGTTTTCATGTATTTGAAAGGTCAAAAGGAAAAACAAAAACAGTGGGTTATAATATCAGCATCTTTGATTTTGGTTAGGAGGGAGAGGAAGGTTCATGGTGTTAAATCTGTTGGTAGAAACTACTAAGCCCTTCCTCAGGAATTCTGGTTTGGCTAACTCAAGGATAAGTAGGTTAAAATAGCTATTTAACTAAGCTGTCCTCTAGAAGCCCTAGGACACTGAAGGGAAGGGGTCAAAAGAGAATTTTGTAATTCAGATTTTGCTATTAATTCATTGGTAACCCTGGATGAGTCTTTGTCACACCCTAATCCTGTTTTCTCAGTAAAAACCAAGAGGTTTGATTAAAGTAATGGTTTTTCCGACTCACTTTGAGCACCAAAACCTTTTCCAAATCAGATCTTACCTGGAAGCCTAGTTCTGAATGGGCCTAGGGCCCCTCCCCATGAAGGTCTGACAACAGCATGAAAACCTCAAACTAGATAACCTAAGGTCCCTTTCACCTTAGTCCATACTGCCCACCTCTGAAACACAAATGCTGACCCCTGCCACCCCTACCCAGCCAGGCCCTCCCTATCTCCTGGACAGACTAAGGGGCTGAGCTTTATCCCTCATACCTAACACACTAGTCACAGCACTGACTAGAGAACCTGAATCCAGGGGCTGAACAACTATCTGTGGTGAAAACGACACATTTATTTCGTTTAAATGGTCACTGAGGCTACAGCAGAATCAATGCTGTTACAACAGACAAATACTGCTGTCAGCAGCAACACACAGTATATTTTCTAAATTGCATCCGAGCCTCACTGGTTGTGCTTGTTTTTTAAACCTTATAAACCGATCAGGAAGCAGTTAAAGGCCAATTTTAAATGCCAATAAAAAACAAATGTCACTGAAAATACAACTGAAATGCAACTGCTACAAACACTGTAAGAAAAGTTAACTAAGCCCTGGCCAGCATAGCTCAGTGGATTGAGCGTGGGCCTGCGAACCAAACGATCACGGTTCAATTCCCAGTCAGGGCACATGCTTGGGTTGCAGGCCAGTTCCCAGCAGGGAATGCACGAGAGACAACCATACATTGATATTTCTCTCCCTCTCTCCTTCCCTTCCCCTCTAAAGATAAATAAATAAAACCTTAAAAAAAAAAAAAAAAACAAGGAAAGTTAACTAAGAACTCAGCTATGAACGTAAAGGCTAAGTGGTGAATAAAGTACAACAGCAGCACTTACAACTTTGTTAATTCCCTTGTCAGAGGATGCCCTTTCCCCTTCCCATACCCCTTACGCCTCTGCCCTAGCCCGGAAGTCTGTTCAGCCAGGGTTGGCAGCTAGTGTCTGCACGGAACATGCAGCTGATGAACTCTACACATGAGAGGAATAAAGTGTCAGCGTGGTTGTGTGTGCAGGACAGCATGACTCGTGTTCAACAGTCAGAGGCTTGGGAGGGTTGCCTCCTACTTCTGCTAGGAGTTTCCCACATACTCTAGTCCTGCCCTCGAGAAATCTTGTCAGTAACCTCAACTTCTGCCCTCGAGAAATCTTGTCAGTAACCTCAACTTAGAACACATGTTCTCAGAAAATGTAACTAAGCAGCTGGGACTCCTGCTGTTATCCAGACTTCAAATAGAGTTAGTCATTTGGCCCCACAGCCCAGGGCCCATTTTTAACCTTGCTATCAGCCCTATCTTCAACTAATGCAATGGGGTGATCCAGCTAGGGACAGGTCACTTGAACCAGCTAAATGAAATTCTGCAAAAGCCCCTTTAAATCATCTCTCATTCTTACAGGATCAACAGAGGTCAGGGCCAGAGTGAAAAACTTCAATAGGCATGGGATCTCCTAGCCTCAATGTGTAGCAGCGAAGTTTATAAAAGGGTATGCCCTTAATTCCCAAATGATATATATATATATATATTTCTTTTTAAAAAAGATTTTATGTATTTAGTTCTGGTTGGTGTAGCTCGGTGGATTGAGCGCAGGCCTGTGAACCAAAGCGTTGTTGTTCTGATTCCCAGTCAGGGCATGTGCCTGGGTTGAAGGCCCCAGTAGGGGGTGCCCTAGAGGCAACCATACATTGATGTTTCACCCGTCTCCCCGCTCTAAAAATAAAATCTTTAAAAAACAAAAAAAGATTTTACGTATTTACTTCTAGAGGGGAAGGAAGACATCGCGTGAGAGATACATTGATTAGTTGCCTCTCACACGCCCCCAGCTGGGGACCTGGCCCACAACCCAGGCATGTGCCCCGACTGGGAATTGAACCAGTGACCTTTTGGTTCACAGGTTGGTGTTCAATCCACTGAGCCACACCAGCTAGGGCAGTTTCAGTATTTTTTTTTAATAGCTAGGAATTGTTGAACACAGTCTCTGGCACCACTTTGTTCTTTAAATGTGTCACAGTACCTTCTTAATTCTTGGAATATTCTTTGCTAACACTGAAACGCACAGGAAGCTTATTAGCAAAATTATTGAAGAAAAAATTTTCTGTACATCCTTACTAGGAAAACCCAGTAAATTAAAAGAGCCCTGTCATTTTCTGGACTGAGATCAAGGAGGCCAAAGTGTAGAGAGAAGGGAAATATTGAGACAGTGCAAGGGCAGGTAAGTTGAGCAGTTCAGTCACTGGTACTACCCCATTGCTTCAGACCAAATACCTCCATATGACAGCCTGGAGAAAGCTGGCCTTGCCCTTGGAGAACCGCATTTCTCCATGTACAGCCAGCCATCTTTACGGGGCAATTCCTTGCCTTCAACTCACACTGTGCAGGTCTCTGCAGCTCTCCATTTGTGGGCATCAAGAGCTGTGCTAGGTTCTGCTAGTGTTTTAACTCACCGAGGGCTGAACCATTAGACCTCAGAAACAAGAGGAGCTGTGTGTAGACACAAGTTGATTAGAACACACAGGTGTTTTTAAAAACTTGTCTGAAAACAGACTGGGCGCCTGCTGGACTGAAGGCAGCTGAGATAGCACCTTCTCCTCCCAGAGACAGGCCGATTCTCAAATGCGGGCTGGAAGGCCCTTGCAACTTTCACACCAGAACCAGCTGAGCTGTTTTTCAGTGCTTGTGTACTCCAGGCAAGAGTCCATCCATCCAGGAAGTGACTCTGGAAAGCCTGCCCCAAAGAGTTAAGGCCCTCAAGAGGGGCTCTGAGCAGGTCACTCTTGAAAGCCCAGTAGACTCGCCACAGAGGTATTGGGCTGAGGACCCCAGAGCGTAGCCCCACTCAACACCAACCTTCCCTAGGGAGGAACTGCACAGCATACTTCCCCTGAGAGATGCCCAACAGTGATGCAGGATAAAGAAAATTCACCTCTGTAAAGAGCAAGAACTAGCCACGACATGATTAGAAGCTAGGGCCTTGCTCCGCTGGTTGCAGACCTAAGGAACAGAGATCTGCCCTCTGTGGAAGGAGTAAAGAAACCCCTAGTGAGGCACATAATCCAATCACATGCAATTCAGTTTCTGCCTCCAGGTCTGTCTGCCCAGTCTCATCCAAGAGCAGACAAGAGCACTTTCTAGTCACCCTCCCCCAACAACTTTCATTTCACTGCATGCAGGACTCTGTGCTTAACCACTGCTAGAGGTGCAGCTAATGTTTCCTGGGTAGGGGGGGTCCAGGGCCCGAGCACTGGCTGCCTTGAAATCGGAGCAGCAGCAAAAAAACCAGTTGATTGTGAAGATGCCTGGCTGCTCTGCCTTTTTAGCTCTGGAGATGCTAGGGGCAAAACCACCAAGGAGATATGTTTTAGTGCTTGGGCATCACAGGATGGTTCCTTGACAAGGTCCAGAGTTGAAAAGAAATCTAGTTTTCCTTTGCCAAGTCCAGTTTCCCGGCAGCATCTCAAACTGCTTCGGTGTGAGAGGGAAAACAGATCAAGAGGGGATAAACCACAGGGAAAGAATTAAAACGTGTTAGCAAATGCTACCATGCGGAACACTAAACTTTATTCACTTTATTTATATATTTAACAGTTCTAAAGTATTTACTTCTTGCTTTGACAAAAAATGAAAAATATAGGAGCACTGACTGACTCCTCTTTAGGAAAAAAGGGTTATATGTACAGCTACGGAGAGTTACGGTTCCTCCTTTACATACAAAGGAAAATATTAATAAAAAAGTGCTTCATTGATCAAAAAAGGGCTAAGAGCTGCAAGCATTTATTCACACTGTACATCAGACCCAAGAAACCCGTATCATAACCTCTTGGCACCTGTCACTAAGAACTGCACAATCTTCAATTAGACTGACTTCTCCCTAACTGCACGGGTGAACCACACAGAGTTTGGAGAAGGACTACACCCTGTTTCACTAAGTTCCAACTCTGAGCAACCTGCTGCCACTGGGAAGCTGGAGACATGCTCAGATGCTCTTGGCTTTGCCTGGACTGGCTACTCCAGGGAAGGCTTCTGGGCCACGTCTTAATCACAGCCAGGCACACACAGGAGCCACCTTCCTGAGACGGAACTTGCCCTTGGCCAGGGAAATGCTTCCAAAGAGTCAGAAGAGTTCCCTGGTCTTACCCCCACCGCTCACCACCATAAGCCCTGTTACCAGTTAGCAGCTTTTAGCAGAGCCAAGCATGGCCCTTCCCCCGAGAGGGAGGGCAGGCACAAAACATGGATGTCAAGATTACAAAGCACAAACTTTAAACTCTCCACCCCTTCCCCATACCCACCTCCACCAAAATATTCTTGATTTAAGGCTCTTTTTGGACCACATCAAAGCTACTGGAGGGAAGGGGCCCTGAATTGCCTACAGGCTGTGTCACTTCTCCAAGGACTGCAGAGTCACCAAGTGGGCCCTCACTGCTGGCCAGCAGCACAGGAGCAGGGCAGAACTGTTGCTCCAAGAAGGGGAGGAAGAAGGCTGATTGTATGGGACACGCCCCCCTTTTCCAGAGGCTTGCACTCTAAAAGGCTGATTCTACCCCTTAAGGGGAAGGTCCATGATTGGTTTGGTTTGGGAATGGGGAATTTTTGGAACCCTGAGTCTGATTTCCCTGTGTTAGCTGAGGAAGAGAGATTGTTTGGGGGACCAAGCCCCAGAAGGGGCTTCCAGGTGGCTGGGCTCAGGGCAGGCTTTGGCCGCGGCCACAGCAACAGGACACTGTACTCCGGTCAGTCTGCACTTTCATGTCTGAGGGTGGGAAGCACTACATGGCCTGGCCAAGGAAGGCAGACCCACGACAGTGAAGGGAGCCCTAGATGGTGGGGGTCAAATTAAAAATGGAATCCCGTGGGGGAGAACATACTGGCCATCCACCTCCGGCCCCTCCCCTCTCACTTGCCTCAGAGGAGCATACATCTTCCTTCCCCTAAGGGGAGCCCTTTCACTATATTCCATTTACTATTTGCTCTTTCCTCCACCTGCCAATCCTGTCTGTGAGGTGGGAGGGAGAAGGCACCCAGGGTGGTGCTCTTAGGGAAGATGCTTCCAGCCTCCTCGGCAGCAAAGGTTTTTCCAACCAGCTCTGATGTGGCAGTGGTACAAGGAATGGTCACAAATGTTAGCACTGGCTTTCTTCCCCATTCACTATCTCAGGTCTCCACTTCTGACCAGCCTCCTTCCATCCTGAGAAACCAAGCCAACCCACACCATCTCCTGACAACAGGCAGCTCTACAGTTACAGGGGAGGCTGACAACCTCTGGTATTCCATTTAAAAAAATTTGTTAAAGACAACCAGTGGACTTTTTTCTTTTTGGGAAGCAGAGGGAGAATGGAAAAGGGAGAGAAAAAACCAGGAAAGAAAAATCAATCTACAATCCAGTGGTACATCCCAAATTTCTGTCACTCCACACAGGTGGTTCCATGCTCCCATTCCAAAGTGCACGGGCCTCGGTCTGCCCAGGCTGTGTGGGCCTGTCAGAGGAACAGCAGCTTGGCCTCTGCCTGCCCCAGGTCACTGAGCTTCAGTTTGAGGTGGCAGCAATGGGCTTGTCCAGTTCAAGGTCAATGCTGGAGCTCGTGGGGTGTAGACTGCTATAGCAAGACTTGCACACTCGACTGGGTTCAAAGAGCTGCTGGCTAGGAACTGGAACCTTCTGGTTACAACAACTGGAGCAGAATACGTTCCCACAATTCCTTGACATAAGGAGAAGAAACAAAACACTGTTAGTTTAAGTAGGAAGTATGAGTGGGGAAACCAACTTCAGAAGACGGAATTTTGTTGTACGTAATTCAAATGTGTTGGAGACGCCTCTAAGAGCGAACACTTTCACTTGTCTAGCTAAGAAAAAGCCAGGCAGGGAGGGAATCCCTACCTAGCCATCACAGCCACTGCCACTTGGCTGCCTCATTACTATGGCTCAAGATTACCAGGTGTACAGGAGGATGTTGCTCAAGAGAGATCTGTGAGAACAAATGAGCCCAGGGCAGAAGGAGCTAGCACTATAGGTTAAGTCCTGGCCCAGGAAACCCAGTAGCCACACCACCTTGGTAACAGCATCTATGTAGCCTGTGATCACACAGAGGCCCGAGTCCAGTGGAACTCCCACAAGCCCAGCAGACGAGAGAAAAATACCCAGCCCAGCTGGGGAGTGAGGAGCCTTGCCCAAAGGACCATTTCTCCAGAGGCTCAGAGGCAGCAACAGCAACATGGAGAACAGATTGCTGCCATTTAGGACTGCTCTGCTTCCCGCATGCAAAGCCAGGAGATAAGCAACCAGTGACAGACACATGCTCAGGGTGAAAGTACAAGGACACAGATGAACACACGTGCACACACACCCCCTTATTAAATAGGTATCAGTCAACTGTGGCTCACTCCCCTGCCCCCATGCATCTCCAGGAACCATCAGAGCTCTACCTGAAGGCCTGGCTATATGCACACCCCAGGCCTCCCTCTCCTCCTCCACTTGAAAACCCAACTTTGATGTGTGTGTGCAGCACACACCTGCACACCCAAACAGACACTCTTCACAGCTAATGGGAAAGGGAACTGGCAGAGGGTGAGTTTTTGTACACCTTGCAAACCCGCTTTTGCCGTACCCTAAAGGACAAATCAATCCCAATGAGCCCAAGAACAGGAGACTCCAAAGAGCCTAATGCAGCCTGCCAAAGACTTGGGGAAAGCAGCAAAGGGAAATTCTTCTTAGCCAAAACCAATTACTATCTTTTCATTTAAACTCCTCAAAATGCAAACTCACTACTGGATTAAGAATGACTTAGGCCTGGAGGAGGGAATGCTGAATACCCTTCAGGACAAAAGAATACAACAAAAGGGAAAGTCTAGACACAGGGCAATGGAAGGACAGAGAACTAAAACACACAAAAGGTCATCTTCTAGAGCACAGTAGTACTTCATAACCGTTTCTGGAAAACGTAAGTTGGCAAGAACCTTTGGTTACACAGAAAAATTACCTAAACCTATTTACACAGAAAAATTACCTAAACCTATTTCTGTTTACATTTATTTAACAGATCTGCTAGAGTTCAACTCAAAAGCCTGACATGAATTTGGTCAGTTAAGCTTTTCAATCAGACTTCTTTGACAGTCCTGACAGACCCTGAGTGGAATCTTCCCCTAAAGTTAAAGTCCTCTATGTTAAAACAGTTCTCTGGAAAGAAAACCTCTGTTTAATTCTGGTCTCCTTAAAAAAAAAAGGAAAACAAAAGAAAAAGAGCAGTGATGCTGTTTGACTGAGAAGTTATTAGCATCACTCTGACCCAAAAGAAATAGCTTTAAAAATTCAATGAGCTACTCTGCGAGACCAGCTCCTGATGAAGTACTGCTTCTTGTTTCAAGCAAGATAGCTCAGCTGACTTGTGCAGTCAGGAGGGAACTACAGGGCTGCAGCCTGACTCAGCCTTAATGGTCTCCTCAGCTGGCTGCATCGGTTCTCTCTCAAGCCCACCTTCCTACCTGTGCTCCCAGCCCCAGGTTACACCCCAATGAGTGCAGAGAGGAAGAAATGGCAGTGTTAGTGTGAAGTTATTGTAGATGTGCAGACATTACAGACAGGTTGTTGCAAATGCTCACCACGTTTGATCAACACGGTCAGTGTCCCTGCAAGGAGGGGAGAAAGAGCTCAGAGGAAAAGCCAACCAAAGACATTTGAGCTTGGGGTGCAGGGTGGGGAGATATACAGAGTTCTAGAAATAGCATTACTAGACAAAGAGGTGGTCCCATTTTTCAATCTGGGTTCACTCAGGTGTTTAAGTTATGCCATGATTCATATAAACTTCATGTACCAAGAACACTGAACATCTTTCAGTCACCACCCCAGCTGGGGCAAAGCATCCCTAGCAACTCACTATCCAATCAAGGAAGGAAGGAAAGAAAAAGTCAGGAGTGTTAAGGATTGAAGACTATGTCCTCAGCTGTCCCACTACTACCCTCAGCTATTTCTGCTCACCACTGACACAAGGAAAACAAGTATGGGGTTGGGGAACAGAGTAAGGAACAGGAAAATGAAGTACCCTGCCACAGCAGGAAAACTACTTTTGCTCCTAGCAGCTATGTTGAATGGGAAGCAATTTTATTTTAAAGATAAGAAATGGCGATTTGGGAGATGGCTGTTGCTCCACTAAACTGAGAAGCAAAATAAAACAAGGGACATAATTTGCACATTTCAAAATTTAGTCATGATCACTGTGAACTGGAAGAAAGACATCAAACACAGTTCTGCAAACACCGATTTCAGAGGCACAAAGCATGTAGTCAAGGGGTCCTACGGACCCTGGGGCCTGCCTTAGACAGAACACTGCCAGCCAGATGACTGCATCTCTCCAATCTATAGGCTCCATGGGCCCCACATCCTGGCCCACCCCACCACACCCCCCAGTGGCACCTGCAGTGGTGCTTCCTGCTGGCGAGCCAGAAGGCGCTGTCACACGCATAGCAGTGGGCAGCCAGGTGGTCAGGGAGCCAACGTGTCATCTGTAAAACAGATGGGGCCAGGTTAATGACAGGATATGGGCCATCCAGCTGGAGCCAGCAGAGCCATGCTGGTGGCAGCAAGAGTCACAAGGACTCTGGCTCTGGTGGCACCAGACCAACAGGTCTGATGTCGGCAGTACAAGAAAGGCGTCCAAATCGTTTTCCTGGAGGGGACTCCAAACTCCCCTGAGATAAAACGGTAGGCAGCAGCAACTTGGGTCACTGTGACAGCTGGCAAAGCTCCAGTTCATACAGGTAATGAGGACAGAGGGCCAGCTTGCTGAGTCTCCCTGGCTCAGAAATTCTAGGTTCGATGGGGAATCACAGATGCTGAGATTCACAGAGGCTCAAGGCTAAGTGTGCTATGAGGTCATTCCTTGGCCAGGGGCTTGGGGTAGGGATGGGGATGGAGAAGAACTGCAAAACAGTTGCATGGACGGCACTCAGAACAGGGGCTGAGCCTGTACCTCCGTGTCCTGTTTATCCACCTGCTCCCAGCTGGCTTCAGAGAAAATCTCTGTGCTGCAGCGAGACAAAGAGTTCTGATCCAGATTGCTTTCCGAGTCGGGAATTGAAGTCTGTTGGCAAACAAACACAGCTGAAGAAAATGAACCTGGTCTCCCAGAAGAAGAAAGGGCTTGGAAAAGAAGGAAGCACTGGGGACTTTGAGTGGGCCTGGGTGCTAGGGCTGCCAAATCTGTAGGTACATCAGCCATCAAGAAATGGGTTGAGCAGGTGCAGAGACAGGGCTGAGCTCAGCTGAAGAGAGATATGCAGGTCTAAGGCTGTGTGCAGTGACTGTGGAGGGCAAAGATGGGCCTTGGGTTCCAGGAAGTGAGTGGGAACTCAGTGTCAGCTGCTCCAGTGGGCCTGTCAATTCAACCCTGCCACTTAAAACTGTGTGTTGAGACTGAGTACTTTGGGCATGTCCTTCTTTCTCTGAAGGACGCTTTGGGAAAATGAGAAATCATCATTAGTGTGAAGGAAAATCCAAGAAGTCAGTTTAATTGAAAGTCATGTAGTCGATGAGCCCGCCTTTAATGTACGCTGACTGCCTCAGAGCCAGGCTCACATTGTACTTCAACACCGAGTACTTGAATATCAATGCACCGAGTGAGAAGAGAGCCTCCTTGAGAACCTCCCCTCAGGCACCCGACTTCCATTTACTAGGCCCCATCAGTGCTAACCTGACAGTGCTAGAAATCTCTCCTCCCCACTTCTACTGCCATCACCTGCCACAGAGCAGATACAAGTATCTGTTAAAAAAGAACTAAACCTTCACAGGTATAGCCCATGTTTGGGGGCACTAATAGTTTACTAGCTACTGGGGTAAGACAGGCACTATAATTTAGCAGGAATATTTGACATTCCCTTATAAATGTCATTCTGCCCAGGAGTTCATGCCCTTCTTAACATATGATCCTCTCTCCAAAGAGATCTGCCCAACCATATAGTGAGTGTTAACTTCATTCCTTAATCTACCTGCCTAAACAGGACACCTGTGGAAAGTATGCAAGGCAGAAAAAGAGAGGCAGACTGCCATTCACATGGCTGAGGCTGTTCTTCAGCTTCTTCATCAGGGTACCCTGGATCTTTCCCATTCTTTGAGAAATCTGTACCAATCACCATGCACCAGCCGCAAAGGGTGTGCGGCCACAGTGTGCCCTGTTTCCTTGGGCAGCTATGGAGCATGGTATATACTCACCACTTCATCCCCAAAGTCCCCATTGAAGCGTAGAGAGCTGGTCAGACACTGGCTTTCCAGGCGACTCCTCAGCTCCTGCACTTGTTTCTTCAAGGTCTCCACTTCCTGTTGGTGGCCTGACTCGATCTGACGCAGGCGCTGTTGGATAGTGTCTGTGTATACAGGCATGCCATCATCATCCAGGTGGCTGCGGGAAGGCTGGTCAGGGCTGCCAGTTGCAGACGGCCTTCCTGACTGGCTGTGCAGCCATTTGTGGTACAAGTTCCTCGAGTGTAAGTGGGTAGAGCTGCAGCTTGTGGCAGACAGCTGGTGGCTCAACGAGTCCTTGCTCCTACCGGCCTCCCCATTGGCGCAGTGCCCGTTGGGGGTGGGGTACTTCTGGAGGGCGCTAAGCCCTGGCGACTGCTCGGAGGCCTTATTTTCAGTCTCTGGAATACCATTGCATACAAACCCCTCTTTACATTCGGCTGCAGGCAAGGCACAAGGAGAACGTGCTGGGCTGTGGGTGCTGCCAGGGGAAGTCCTATGCACCACAGATCCCACTTGAGGCCTCTCAACCAGGTTCCTCTCTGGAGACCTGGGCTCCACGGCTTGAGGAAGCATGTCCTTGCCACTCAACTTGCTACTGTTTACTAGGCAAGGTCTATGATGGTCTTGGGGCCCACCTTCTGACTTCACTTTATCTTCCATTAACATGTCCAAGGAACTGTCTACGTTTGGTCCTCTGGCTTCAAATGGGACTTGCAAGGGCAGCAGAGAGCTTGACTGCGAGGTACCATAACCAATTTTTGCATCTACTGGGATTGTAAGAATTGCTTCCTCCCTGTCCTCTGCCATAGCTCCTATTTGAGACTGTTCCACAGGGACCTCCTGGACATCCTCTTCCCTGGGGGGCTCCTGGAGAGAACTGGAAAGAACACTTTGCCCACCCTGCTGCTCAGGAATACCCTGTGAGAAGAGAGAAAGGCTGATGCCTGGAGGGCTCCTCAGAACAGCAGCATCCAGTGGTGGTACCTGATGAGGTACAACCACTGAACCCTCAGGGACCTTCCCCCTGCTCCCTCTTTCTAAGAGAGCCTCCTCTGTGACCTCCTGCTCCGAGTTCCCCCTGTGGGTAGTGTCCTCTATCCCACTCTCCTCTTTGGTGGCCTCTTGCAAAATGTTCTCCATCTGCCCCTCAGCCACTCCAGCTGCAACAGACAACTCTGCGCCACCCAGCACTTTGGTTGGTTTGCCCAGGCTGTCAGGATCAAGAGGCTCCTCTCCAGGACCAGCCAGGCTGCTCAATTCTAAAGAGCGCCTGTGCTGGTGCTCCTGCCACTTTTCATTCAGGCTTGGGTCGCTACTGCGCCGGCTGGCTAGAGGCACTGTGTTGTCGCAGGCTGTGGTCAGATTGTCAAATGATCTAGTCTTTGGTAGCCTAGAAGAAAGAAATTTGGAGGAAATGAAACTCTGAGTCTATTCAAAGGGGAAGTAGGAGACAACAGGTTTTAACAGACTGCTATTTCATAACTGGGTCTATCATAACTACTCAAGGAGCTATGGCATCTCTAAAGTGAACCTCCGAGTTCTATAAAGGCAAAGCTCCAGGACTTCTTTCCATCTGCAGATTTCCTCTTGAACCACCCTTACCCTATGCCCGATATATCCACATCAGCTAAGAGCAAATGCTATTTTAAAAGACATTCTTCATGATACTGCTGTGTTTTTCAACTAGTGGCAAAGGGAAGTAAATACTGCTATTTTTCTGACATTACATTATTTTAAATTAATTTTTTATATATTAGTCTGAATTTAATAAAGTTAATTCAGTGGCTGAAACTCAAGCCAGAGGGTCACAAGGAACCCAGAGGATTTGCTCCACAGAAATTGCTTAGTGCCTAGTAGCCCAGAACCCTAACACCTTCCAATGAAAAAACTTCAGAGATCTAAGAAAACATGTGGAGCCAGCCAATGTCAGGATCTCTGACCAACCCTGGGTGTATGCTAACAGAGGAATACATCACACAAGATTTAAGGCCTTAGCATCAACCCTGGGCTCACCGACTCAGGAGTGGATCATCAGGGCTGCTGCCAGGGGCTGGGTATGGCGCACAGCTGTCATCCACAGGGGTGGACGGGGATGGACAGGGTAGATACACTGCACTCCACAGCATCAGGTTACGCACGTGGCACACAGGGTATAGCACCTGAATAGAAAGAGTAGAGGACACAGGTTTAAAGAAGTCCCAATAAGTTTTAGAAATGTCTAGAAATAAGGGTCAAGAACAAGCACTAAAGAGGTCTTAGCATATCTTCAAAGGGAGTTAGGATCCGTAGATACAAGTCTATCTCCCAGGAGTTTTTGGCAACATTTTTCACCTGAGAGGCTCTTGTGGGCATGAACACCTAAAGGGTTTTTTAAAATCCATCTCTCTGGTCACCTTTGCTGATTTTCATCAGCTTAATTTGTTGTTTTTAGTGCATAAGAAAGTGAGCCATTTCACTAAATGATTCCCTGGTACAAAAACTTGGCTTTAGAAGACACTGTCAAACCTGTTTTATAGGATCATTTAAATTAATCTTGTGAAAAGGGGAAATTTCTTCCTGTACTGTTACTTCCCCAGCAGGCACAGTGGAAGAGAGAGAAGCAGTTAGCTTAAATCTTTCCTCTCTACTTAAATGTAGTGAGGAGCATATTAATAGTCCAGCAAAGCAATATAACCTCTGATTAGCCTCCACATTTTGATTCCTTTGGAATTTAAGATGCATTCTGACAAAAGGAACATTATCATGTGTCAACACACAGATGTAAGTGCCTCCTTCACTTTGCTTAACCGAAGGTGTGCCTTTGAGGAACAAAGTCTTAGAGTACCTGCTAGTTCTCCATGTAAGGAGAGAATCACAAAGACAACACATGCTAATGTCACATAGTCTTCTGCCCTCTGAGAGACAGAAACTGCAGTGGATGTCACCACTTGTTGATACTGGAAGGGTCCTGAGGGCCTGGTGGCAGCGCCTTCTGAGCTATCAGGGGCATCCAGGGAACAACTTAAGTGTCCCTACCACTCATTAGACAGAACATGCTGGGAATCAGCTCTGGCGGAGGTGCCAGAAAAGATTAATGTTTAGAGTAGCAAAGTAGAGACATTTATTAAATCAAACCACCCTGAACAGAAGAGGTCAAAGCATCACCAGAAATAGACCTTTCTCAGAACAGAGTGGTAGGGGAAAAAAATGGAACCAACCCATTCAGAAACAGAGATGCCTTCGAGGAAACAGTCACTACTCAAAAAGGTTCCCATATGCCCCCACCGGTAAATTCCTTCTCCTGATCAGAGAGGAAAGGATACATACGGCTTCTGACTGAGAGGAATACAGTAGGTTTTTGAAGGCCTTGTTGCCTGCCCGAAGCAGCGACCACACAGAACATGTACGTTCCTGAGTATGCTTTTCCCCTCGCTCCTTGGCGTTGTTGCACAGGAATGTTCCAAAGAGGCAGGAATAGGTATGTTGCACCAGTTTCACCTATGGGAGTCCAATAAGGCAAATATCAAGCATACACATACTCTGGGCAAACATCTTCGCAGACACCGGAGAGTATTTCAGTTCACAGCAATAGCTGCCTCCTCACACCACCAATTTCAGAGCACCAACTCCAACCACCATTACTCCTGACTCAAAAGAGCAGAGAGATAACTGGCATACCCACTCCTCTTGCCTCCCTGACAAATAGTCTCTGAGGTCCTAAGTTAACAGTCACTCTCACGAGTGACAGCATATAAACGGCAAATAGGAGGACGTCAGTGTGCAACCCAAGTCTGAACTGAGAGCATACTTCTAAAGAAGTTATCATTTAACAAATGGTTAGAGAGCATCTCACATATCCTAGATATTTCTACAGGGATGACATACAACAATAATCGCATAGCTCTCCTACCCCGATGGAGCTTATTCTAGTTGGAGAGCAGGATGACCAGTACTATGGACAACAACAGAGCAGAATAAGAGGTACAGGGCACATGCAAAGCAGTGTGGGAAAGTCCCTGGCCCAAGACCTGATGAAATTAAGAGTGCAGGTCCCATGGGTATCTAGAAGGAAAATGCTCAGCAGAGATAACAGCAAGCACAGTGGTTTTAAGGTGAGTGTATGCCTGTGATTTCTGAGAAACAGACAGAGGACAGTGTGCCTAAAGGACACTGGACAAGGAGGAGAATAGCAGGAAATGAAGCTAGACAGGTAACCTCCAGGAGAGCCCTGTAGGCCACTGTTAAGAATTTTGACTTTTACTCTGTGTGAAATGGAAGGTTGTTGGAGGCTTTTCAGAAGAATGACATGGCCTGTATTATACTTTAGAAGGATCCCTTTGGCTGCTGGGTGGACTCTCTCAAACTGGGGCAAGGAGGTGATGGTGGCTTAGACCAGTGCAGAAATAGCAGAGGCAACAATAAGTAATCAGATTTTAGATATATTTTGAAAGCAGAGCTACAAAGCTACTGACACAGTGAATGTGGAATATGAAAAAAAAGGAGAGTAGAGGATGACAAATTTTTGCCCTAAATAATGGAAGAACTGAACTGCCATTTCATCAGATGGAAGACTTGTGGAAGATCAGGTTTTGGGGTGGGAAGGTATGGAAATCAAAAACTAAGTTTTGAAAACGTTAAGTCTGAAATACCATTAAGACATCTATGTGGAGATATTAAATAGTCACAGTTGGATATGTGAGTCTAGAGTTAAGTGGAGAGGTCTGAGCTAATAATGTATGAATGTGGGAATCACTTTTATACCAATTAAATGTGATAGCAATTAAAGCCACTGTAGTGAGTGAAATCCCTACAGAGGAAATATAGAGAACCAAGCAGCCTGGAAGCTGAGCCCTAAGGGCATTCCAAAATTCAGATCTGGGCTTATAAGGAGCAACCAACAAAGGAGACAAAAAGGACCAGCTGGTGAAGTAGAGGAAAACTAAGAGAGTGCATGCTGGAAGTCAACCGTTTCAAGTGTTTCAAAAAGGAAGTGATTAGCCCTGGCTGATGTGGTTCAGTGGACTGAGTGCTGGCCTGCAAACCAGGGGGGATTGTCAGTTTGATTCCTGGTCAGGGAACATGCCTGGGTTGCGGACCAAGTCCCCAGTTGGGGCACGTGAGAGGCAAGCACACAATGATGTTTCTCTCCCTTTCCTTCTCCCTCCTTTCCCCTCTCTCTAAAAATAAGTAAGATCTTTAAAAAAATGTTTTTTTAAGGTGATTACGGGGAAGGGGAAGGGTTTTCAGGAACAATAAAGGACACATGGACAAAACCAAGGGAGGGTTGGAAGCAAGGAAGGGAGGTGGAGATGGCTGGGCTGGGTTGGGGGAGTGGGGGGGCAATGAATGCAGACAACTGTAATTGAACGACAATAAAATAATTTTTTGAAAAGTGATTACATTGTGCCAAATATTGATGGATCAAAGATAAGGACGTCAAATGTACAAAGTTACAATTATAAAATAAATGAATTATGGAGGTGTAATGTAAAGCATGGTGACTATAGTTAATAATATTGTATTGCATATCTGAAAGTTGCTAAGGGAGTAGATCTGAAAAGTTCCTGTTACAACAAAATTAACTATGGTGATGGATGTCAACTAGTATTACAGTGGTGATCACTTCATAATATATAGAACCAGTGAATCATTATGTTATATACCTGAAATTAATTATGTTAATTATTCCTCAATTTAAAAATGAGATGAATGTACACAGACTGATGAAACTTTTAAATAAATGGGAATTAAATGTTTTTAAAAAGATAAAGACTTAGAGCTAGTCATTAGATTAGCAACATGAAGGTCACTGGTTACCTTAACAAGAGCAGCACTGATAAACTAGTGGAGTGAACATCTGATTGGAATGGGTTTAACAAAGAATGGGGAAAATCTGAGGTAGTAAATATAGAAGATTTGAAGAGCTCTGTTGTGAAGAAATGAGATAATAGCTGGGGGGGTGGGGGGCGGTTGCAGGACTGAGAAAAGTGTAATGAAATGAGAGCCACTATACCATGTTTGTATGCTGATGGCAATTACCTGGTAGAGAGGGAACTATGCCTATGCAAAAGGCAGAGAGGGAAAATGCTGGAGCCATGCAGCTGAGCAAAGGAGAGGGAACAGCTGGTGAACAAGTGAAGGGAAGGAGAGGCTGGAGGAAGGCAAAGATAGCATGTTCTTTGTCAAAGGGGAAGGGATGAGAGTGTGGAACAGATAGAAGGGGCGTGGTAGATGAATTGGAGGGAGCAGAGGATATTGTTTCTATTTCTGGCTGCTATTTAGGGCTTCTACCATCCATTTTAAAAGCTTAGTTTAAACCAACTCAAAGACTTTATACAAATCTAGTACGCTTGGATTCAAGGAATACATAAATACTTATTATTGTTTTTTAATTTTAAAATATTGGAGAAAGAATGGCCCTTACATTAATTTCTAAAAAGGATACACAGTTTCAAGGGAATACTGGCCCACTAACATTTGCATTGGTACCCCATGGATTTAGAAGGTCCCTAAATGAAGAGTCATATGCCCAAACTTACAAGGAATGCTTCGTTGAACTCAAAAGAGCAAGGAAATTGCCTCTGAAGCTGATGAACACAGTCAAGCCACTGCAGAAACACTGGGCAACGTTCGTTCAGATCATCTGAGTTCTCCCCATGACCACACCGGTCAGCAAACTTGTGGCCAAAATCCAGCCACTCCATCTCCACCAGGACCTGGAAACCCTGCAAGAAAGCACCCAAGAGAGACCATTTATGCTTGTCTATCCAGATTGTGACAGTCCTGAGCCTGGTATCACTATGAGTGAATCTTTTTAACAGCCTCCCACTAAGCCCATAAGAAGAAAGCCCAGATCCAGCCTCAAGGCCAAAGGCTCCATTGCTGATGAAACACATGTTTAAGCCAATTTTCCCATTCTCTCAACTCCATTCCATAATCATCAAAAGGGTACTAAGCATTTATCTAAGCCTTTCTTGAGTTAATGTAGTATATATTTTTAGCCTTTTCATTCACTATATGAAAGTCACTTTTTTCTAAGTTTCTTTTTTATTTTTTAATTTGTCTTTCATGTTACACTTACAAAGTCATGTATGGAACACCTTCCCTAACCCCTAATTTACATATATTGGGTTGGCCAAGAAGCTCATTTGGTGTTTTCACTAAGATGGCTCTAGTAGTGCTCAGCTGTCTTTAACTTCATTCAGAATAACTTTGTTTGACTGAATTGCAAAGCTGTCACATCAGTGTGCATTAAAAAATGAACATCAAAATTGGTGAATTTTGTGTAATCATTTTAGTATTGAAGATGGATGAAAATACGCGACATTTTCGACATATCATGCTTTATTATTTCAGGAAAGGTAAAAGTGCAACTGAAACACAAAAAAAGATCTGCAGTGTATGGAGAAGATGTTGTGACTGATCAAATGTGTCAAAAGTGCTTTAGCGAAGTTTCATGTTGGAGATTTCTCACTGGATGATGCTCCATGGCCAGGTAGAAATCGATAGTGATCAAATTGAGACATTACATGAGAACCATTGGTGTTATACCACACAGGAGACAGCCAACACACTCAAAATATTCAAATCAATAAAGTTATTGGTGAAAAGTTATTTTACAGAAAAAACTAAACAGACTTTTTGGCCAAGTCAATATTTTAGCATATATTTATGGCTTTTCTTCTTTAACCCAACAGGTGGTTATTTCAAGTAGACCTCTGTGGTGATATCTACAACCATAATAATTATACCAAGATCCTTCTACAGAAGTCCCATTTTCCTGGGCTAGCCCAAACTTTTCCAAGTAGGCAGACTACACAGGAAAATATGTCTGCATTCTCAATACGTTGTTATCCACAATCTGCCCAATTTACAAGGCAAGAACTGTGTGATAGGCATTGCCAAATTTAGCACAAAGTAAAGGAACAATGATTTAAAAACAAGATAATTTCGCTTTCATTAGACCTAACCACATGACCAAAACTGATCATAAACCAATCCAACTTTTCCCCTACTCACCCTGAATTACCGAATCCTACTCCCTGGATGCACCCACCTCTATGGTTCGGTAGTAAGGGTCCAGCAAGAGCTTAGCCAATGCCACAATCTGAGGGGTGCGATCCCAGCCATCTGAGCAGTGCACTAGCACCGGCCGCTGATCACGATCCACAGCATGCACTACCAGAAGCGCTGACTTCAAAAGCACAGATAGGTGATGAAGCCATTTTGTGCTTTCAAGAGCTGAGAGCCAACTACAAAAATAAAAACAGAAGGTGATAAGGAAACGCTGACTCTTCTGATTTACTGTATTGCATCATGCCAAATATCTGTCAAATTAAAAAGCAATTCCTAAAGTGTTTTCCCTCCAAATAAAACACTGCCAAAACAAACAGAAAAGCTCCGTCTTTATAAAATGCATAGAGACATCTGGTTAAGATGTGGTGATGGAGTCACCGATTAACAGGGCTTGCTTCCTCACAACAACCACAGCAAAAATGACAACTGAACTATAAAACAACTATCGCTCTAAATCATCAGAAAATTGAGCTGTGTGGAAGTCCGACAACCAAGGAAGGAAAGAAATCACACTTATTCAGATGTAGGAGGAGAGAAGATGAGGAATGGGTGGTCCCACACCCATGTGAGGTAGATAAAAATTGGGAGCGATATCTCAGGAGGAAGGGATCCCAGCCCCATACCAATCCCCCCAGCCCAGGGTTCCAATGCCAGGAAGCTAAGTCCTCATAACTTCTGGCTGTAAAAATTAGTGGGGGTTGGGGCAGCAGAAGAAACTGCAAGATTCTCAGGCATATCCTCTTAAACAGTCCACAACGGACTTAGGACTTACTCAGACTCACCCCCTCTGGGCTCCAGCACTGGGGCAGCAGCTTGAAGGGCACCAGTGGCATATGGGGATAAACTAAAGTTTCTGGCATCAGGGCAAATGCCAGGGAACAGCTTTCTCCTGGACAAAACTCCTGAGGCCAGGCAACAGCCAGTGTCCCTTTTCTGAGCCCTCCCCTACACAGAACCAAAGAGTAGGAACACCACAGCAGAGACTCCATCAACCTGGTCTAAACAGTATGCCCCACCCAGGTGATTACCTAGGGCTCCACACCATCTAACCTACAGGTGCGCTTTTCTACATTAGGCCACACTACTAAGGGAATCAAAGCAGCACTACCTAAAACACAGAAACAAACACAGGGAGGCTGCCAAAACGAGGAGACAAAGAAACATGGCTCAAATAAAAGAACAGATCAAAACTCCAGAAAAAGAGCTAAATGAAATGGAGATAAGCAACCTATCAGATGCGGAGTTCAAAACACTGGTTATTAGGATGCTCAAGGAACTCATTGGGTACTTCAACAGCATAAAAGAGACTCAGGCAGAAATAAAGGTTACACAAAGTGAAATAAAGAAAGATTTACAGGGAATCAACAGTGATGTGGATGAAGCTGAGAATCAAATCAATGATTCTGAACACAAGGAAGAAAAAGATACAATCAATGGCAAGAAGAAAAAACCCAATAAATGAGCATAGGGTAAGGAACCTCTGGGACAACTTCAAATGTACCAGCATTCTCGTTATAGGGGTCCCGGAAGGAGAAAAGAAAGAGCAAGAAACTGAAAGCTTATTTGAAAAAATAAAGAAAATTTCTCTAATTTGATGAATGAAATAGACATACAAGTCCAGGAAGCATAGAGACTCCCAAACAAAATGGACACAAAGAAGACCACACCAAAACTAATCATATTAAAATGCCAAAGGTTAAAGATAAAGAGAGAATCTTAAAAGCAAAAAGAGAAAATCAGAGAGTTACCTACAAAGGAGTTTCCATAAGACTGCCAGCTGTTTTCTCAAAAGAAACTTTGCAGACTAGAAGGAACTCGCAAGAAGTATTCGAAGTTATGAAAAGCAAGGACCTACAACCTAGATTACTTTATGCAGCAAAGCTATTATTTAGCATTGAAGGGCAGATAAAGTGCTTCCAAGTCAAAGTAAAGCTAAAGGAGTTCACCATCACCAAGCCATAATTTTATGAAATGTTAAAGAGACTTATTTAAGAAAAAGATAAAAAAAAGAACATCATTAAAATGGCAATAAATTCACAACTATCAACAACTGAATCTAAAAAACAAACTAAGCACATAAACAGAACAGGAACAGAATCACAGATATGGAGATCATTTGGATGGTTACCAGTTGGGAGGGGTAAGTGGGAGAATAGGGGAAAATATGAAGGGATTAGAAGTACAAATTGGTAGGTATAGCATAGGCAGAGGATGTTAAGAACAGTATAGGAAATGGAGTAGCCAAAGAACTTATATGCATGACCCAAGGACATGAACTAAGGCAGGGGGGATTGCTGGAGGGAATGGGGGATACTGGGTAGAGGGGGACAAAGAGGGAAAAATAGGACAACTGTAATAGCATAATCAATAAAACTTATTTTTAAAAATCACATACAAGGATGAGGTCCAAGCCCTACTATACAATAGAGGAGGGCCTTAGAAACAGGACAGTCATTAATAGGACCACCCTTTGTTCCAAAAATCGTTTGGCTAATTTCCCCAGAGAACCAACATTTCATGTTTTTCGGTCCATGGTAGGTATATATCTAGTTAAAAATAAAGTCATCCTTTCTAGAATCTTCTCTTGAAGAAAATGCAGCCACTTCTGAGATGTAAAACAGAAGATATTTGTATTTAATGGTCAAAAACTCTGCCCAACAAGTTCTCAAAACAAAAAAGTACAGAACACTCATGAATACAAATCTAGTTAGCTGGATGCCACATTTAAGAATGGTGTAGACAGCATCGCCTGCTACCACACCCTAACACCTGCCAATGCTCAGGTCCTGAAGGTCTATTTGACTAAAACTAGATAGGCTCAAACGGATAATTTAGACTCATGCAAATTAGTACACCAATGGCTACACAGTATTACTGGGCTTAACAGAGACTGGATTCAGCAGGGATCTAAAAGACTCTTTTTTCAAAAGGCCTTTAGGAAATATCAGATCTTAAGAATTGCCCCTTGAGAACAATCACAAGCTAATCACACTTGTCTTTCAACAGTGTTGATATTTTGTTTCTTATGCCCTGTCATAAATTCCATTCTCATCCTCCCCCCCACAAAAGCTCTCCTGATTTCCCCAAAATACAACCAGATTTGTTTAAAAACAGTCCAGCCCTTTAAACAGTCTGAGGAGGGTGTAAGTACTTCTGCTGGGTGGTTCTGAGAAGGCTGTTTCCAAGACTACTATAAAGGACTATTAAATCTTGGAGAATGAGTGTCAATTTTTTATGAAGTCCAAGGAGAAGGATCTTCCCAGGCAAACAGACAAAAGGAATGTAGTGCATAAGCACTAGTTTCACATGGAATGGCCTGTTCTACCGATCAGACTTTTAAATTTTCAGATGGCAAACTCTGTATCTCAGGCATAGCTGAACCCCTACCCCTAGTATAATGCCTAGCATACAGTGAAGATTCCTAGTATTTAAACTGTGGGTAAAAATAAAATAAAATAACAAAAAATAAAATAAATCAACCTCAAGACTTTCTATCTCCTAACAGATACCCAAAGAAACATTTTTTGCATAGGGATCAATTGTTTATTTTCATTCCTCACAGTGTCTTGAAAGAAACTAAAAGATAAGGTTTATGAGAGCGAATACTAAATTATCTCCTGGCCCCTGGAGAAACAGTAAACGAAAACCAGTGTAAGGTTCTCCTGTCCTGACTAAATTATTCACACATACCAGTTGGTGTTGCCCACACCTAACAGGGAAGCTGCACTCTAAAATCTGCCAACCAAGGGGGTGCTGAGAAACTCCACACTCCCTTACCCTATTCTAAAACTGGAGTAGCAATATACTGCACCCTAGTCCTCCACATCCACAAACAAGTGTTGGGAGGCATGTTTCAAGCTGGTGCCATCACTGCCATAAGTTTCTTTTTTCTTTTTTTTTTTTTTAATTGTTTTTCAGTACAGTTTTCTGTCTTTTACTCCCATCCCATGCCATCCCCCAGTGCTCCCCCCTCCCTCCCCTTTCCACCCCCCTTAGTTTTTGTCCATGTGTCCTTTATACTTGTTCCTATAATCCCCTCCCTTTTTCCCTGAAATTCCCTCCCCTCTCCCCTCTGGATACTATCATCCCCTTTTCTATTTCAATGTCTGCCATAAGCTTCTTTTTTCCTCAAGGGAGGCTTTAGTACTGCATTATGACTTGCTGCCAGAGATAGACAAAGCAGGAGGGGGCTTGGGAGGCTGGGTGAAAAAGGTGAAGGGATTAAGAAGTAAAAATTGGTGGTTACAAAACAGTCATGGGGATATAAAGTATAGCATAGGGAATACAGTCAATAATAATGTAATAACTATGTATGGTGCCAGGTGGGTACTTGGAAATGTTGGAGGGAACACTATGAAGTATTCTAACCACTATGCTATATGCCTGAAAGTAATATAAAATAATATTGAATGTAAACTGCAATTGAAAAATAAAATAAAAAAAAGACAAAACATTACCTACTTCTTTAATAAAATCCCCCAGACATTCATTTGGACCAGGTGACCACTAATTACATCTTGTAGACTGAGTTAAAAAACAGCTTTATAATTTTAATATATGGAAGACATCAGAAGTCAGGTAGTACTGATTCTATCCCTTTCATTTTATAGATAGGAAAACTGACACTGACAGATTAAGCCACTTGGTCATACAGTCAATTAGTGGCAAATCTCCTGAGTCCTCCTTTCTATGCCCAACCTTTAAGGAAGAGACTGCTACTAGCTGGTTCTGTAAATGTATGGCAGATGCAAGTTGCTAATCCCCAGAGCAGAACAGCAAACTCATTTCTTCAGTCAGGCTTTTCCTCAAGGAAAAGTGCTTCACCCTCTGGGCTGACTGCAACTGTGATGAATTTAATCATCTGCTACCAGGAGTTAGCACAAATGGTTCAGGCCACCATTTGATTTAATAAATCAAATAAAGAATGCTGCAAAACTTGATGTGATCATCAGATCTACTGAATAGAACCTGGGAAAACAGCTATGGGCTCCAGCACAAATACCAGCAAAATTTCTATTCTCTGACACCATTTCGGGCTTCCTAAAATAGTAAACCAGGGGCTTTTAAATATTTACCTGTCCATATTTGTTTTACAGAGCATTCCTCCTATTTTATCCTGCATTCAAACAGTTCCCTTGGGAAGAGAGGGTGTTATTTCACCTTCCTCACTGCAAATGCCAGCCATTCATTTTTAATAAGCAATAAAAATCAGGGTAATGTTTTTAATAAATGAGAGGACAGTTAAGAAATCAGAAACATATGTAAAAGGAACTAACCTAGTGGCAAGTTTTTAGTTTAACCCTTTTTAGATCATGATAAATAAATTTGCACTTTTCACGGTAAACCATCTCAGTTCACAGCAGGCAAGTCTCACTATAGGATGTCAGAAATGAAAGAATTCAATTACTTTAGGCCAAAAACAAAGTAAAAGAGAAGGAAGAGGTTCCAGTAAAAACAAGAAAGCAATGCTTCCATCTGAAGACTGAGGTTTGTTATGTGCTGCACATTTTTAAACCTTTCAAAGGGCTAGATTTTAATCCCAGCTCATTTATGCTGCCATGCTCCTAACACAGAAAGAATACCCAGACACTGACAATAAAACTGAAGTTTACCATGAAACAGAGGAAAAAACAACTCTGAACTCATAAAAAAAAAAAAAGCAATGCAAAATTAAAGCAAAGCCAAGGTCTTACTTTCCTGGATCTGGCATCTGTGTGCACAGCAACCTCAGAGACTGAAAACTCCTCCGAATTGAATGAATATTTGCCATCCCCATAAACACAACTTCACAGTTTGGGTAATACTCTGGAGAGAAAAACAACAAACAGAACACAAATACATTAAATTTAAAGCCCACATGGCCAAAATTTAAAAGAAGCAAAATGCCTATTAACAAACCCATTACAGCTGCTAATGAAACTGCAGTGTTTTGATGTCTGTATTAGGCCAGTCCTTATGAGAGGAAAACAGTGCTGAAATCTGAGCTGTTTTAGCAAACAGGAAGGTTAGATTTGTGAAGATACATAAAATAGAAGCTATTACTTTAAACAAATCTATATACTTCTGTCTCATCTCAGGTTTACTTCTTGGACTTTAGCCTTTTTTTTTGTATTTTATTTAGTCTTTATTGTATGTTTTCCATTACCTTTTAGTCCCCTTATACACCCTTCCTTTGCAGCATCCATCCACCCCTAACCTACCCCCCACTAGCTGTCATCCTGCTTTCCATCTACAAGTCTGTTCTCACTTTCCTTGTTAGTTTAGTTTGTTCATTAGATTCCACATATGAGTGAAATCATATGGTATTTGTCTTTCTCTGACTGGTTTATTTCACTTAGCATAATATTCTCCAGAACCTTAGCTAACTTATAGCTCTGGGATCTCTTTGAAAAGAATCTGGAAAAACAATGCATTTCATGCATTCAAATTTCACCTTGGTACCATTGCTTTTAATTTCCAGCTTAGATCACATCTGAATGAGGAGCTCGGTGCCTGTATCTGCTCCATCAGCACACAACTGGCATCAAAGGGGTCCTTCTTTGGAGAAACCAGCATTGAAACAGTAGGGATGTCATAGATGAGGAAAGGGCGCTCTGCTAGAGTTTTGTATTTACTGCTTCAATTCCACGCCAGGTTTTCTAAGTAGAAGCCATGTGAGGCGTTTTCTCTGAGATCAGTGATGAGCATACCCACTTGTCAAAGGCAACAAAAAGCTCTTAGAAGGCTGAGAAATTGAACCACTGAAGAAGCCAGCTTCCAAATATGAAAAGACCTTATTATGGGAGAGGACTGACTTTCCTTATCACCTAAAGGTTGGCACAGGGAAGGAGGATTATTTGGTTTCACTGCACCTCCTCCTCTGCTTCACCCCTGAAAAGAGCATAGTGTTAAGAAATCAAAGAGGCCCTGGCCAGTGTGGCTCAATTGGTTGGGGTACTGTCCCATAAACCAAAGTGTCACAGGTTCAATTCCCAGTCAGGGTACATGCCTAGGTTGCAGGTCCAGTCCCCAGTCGGGGCATGAACAACAGGCAACCAATGAATGTTTCTTTCTCACATCAGTAGTTCTCTCCCTCCCTCTCCCCACCTCTAAAATCAATAAGCATGTCCTCGGGTGAGGATTAAAAAGAATTCAAGGAGCTCTGTCTCTCTCAAGATAGCTGAGGAATATAGCCTGCCATTCATTTCATATTAAAAACTAAGATTCAGTTGGGCACAGAGATACCAATTTAGACACACGAACTCACAAGGAACGAATGCTGGGGGACAAAGCACTGTACACCTCACCTGGGCATTCACAGCCTCCTCCTTTGGCTCGGTTCGCAACAGCTGCAGCATAGGAACGTGCATCCAAGATCAAAAGCTTCTGAGGTTGGATGGCTAAACTCTCTGCTCCTGAAGCATTTGACAGAGAAGAATCTAGGAACATCAGGAGTGAGGAGAAAACACTAAGTGATCTGTCTCTCCCAGAATTGTACAAAATAAGAACCATGGGCACATATTACAGTACCAAACAAAAAAAAGTAAAATCCACCAAACCAGAATTCTTGATACATAGACTTATCTATTTTCTGCTTTGCCTACAATCTCCTATACCTTGTTTCTATATTGGTAGTCCTTTCATGAAGCCTGGTGTTTCCCCCATGGTCTGGAGACACTGCAGGTCCCCTATTACATATATACTCCATTCTTGTCACTATGGCAAGAAAGATCAAAAACACTCTAGTACTCTTAAACCGAGTTTGAAACAAGGGATATTCTGGTTCATGGATAAGACCCATGACTCCCCAAGCAACCCCATCAATTGAAGCTTTGCTCTCTCTTTTTTATGATACAAATTCTGTCTTATAAGGGAAAGATCATTTCAATAAAAGGTTCTCATATGCTATAAAAACTGCTGCCATGGGTCTAGGGAGCACCTTACCAAATTCCACATCAGAAAGGTCTCCTGCATTGGGAAAGTCTCGGGAACTATTTCTAGTTGACAGCTTGCTGCCACTTGATTGGGAGTCAGAGGCACAAGCTTTGGCTACTGACTGCACCAGGTGCTCATCGTCAGCATTTCGCCAGCCCCACCAGCTGACCTCCGGCTGTCCACAGCGCGCAATGACAGCTCCATTGCTCTGGTGCCTGTGCAGGGAACAAGACACAATAATTGTACCGTCCCAGAGACCACATCCAGATATGCTGTGCTCATACTAAAAGTCAATCATGAATTTTAAACACCTTAATGAACAGCCTGACTACAGGTGAGTGATGGGTTAGTTTCGAGTCCTCTCAGGCCAGAAATCTTACACAGCAAAAAGAATAAACAAAACCTACCTGGACCTTTCTCAATTATCATACCATTTTAGAGATTTCTGTAGTGTTACCAACAAAATGATAAGTGTGTACTGTTAGAAAACAAATCAATATTCATAAAGCAAATATCTATACATTTAAATTTATTTTTGGAAAATGAAGTAAAAAATAATCTACAAATACTACACTAATTCTGCTAATCAATAATGAAGCATTACTCTTTCCTTTTTATACTACACCTGAATAGCCTTGTAGATGCCGAAACAGAAAAATTTATTTCCTCACTGACTTCTGAGGGCCCACCACAGCAACTAACTGGCTTGGGGATTATTTTCAAAACAAGCTCCCACCTTTGGGACTGAAACACTGATCTGACTCACAGTGAACTGGTTGACAAAATCTCCTGAGACTTCCCGAATCACAAACTACTCTTACTATAGGCAAATCAATGAACCAGCTACCCTTCCTTAAGCTCTTAGAGGAAAAGGAACAGCATAAACCTCAATAAGCCATACTCTCATAGATCCTTTCTCAAGAAATAAGACCAGAAATAATACTCATATCTACTTTAAGATTCTACTAAAACTCAGTTTTTCCTAATTAGGAATTTCAGTTAGGCAATTTTAGCAATTAAAAAGTTATAAAGTAATACTATCTGGCAAGCGAAAGGAATGAAGTCCTAATACATGCTACAACATGGATGAACCATGAGTATATTATGGTAAGTGAAGGAAGCCAGTCACAAAGGGTCACATTCTATATGATTCCATCTACAGGAAATGTGCAGAACAGGCAAATTTAGAGACATAAAGTAGATTAGTGGTAACTCAGGGCTGGAGGAATCTCAACAAAGCCACTTTAAAAAAGATATAAAAGTAATCAGTTCACTGTAAAAAATAAATTAGCAGGAAAAGCTAGTAAGCAAAAAAATTTAAATGCCCTTCAATTCTATATCCCAGAGGAAACCACCAATGTATTATCTCCCATTAAAATTGTTTCTAAACATATATGTGCATACACACACATAACACATATGAAGAGCACCCATGGATTCAAATAAAAACACTAATGAATTTGTTTTTAGTCCTAAAGCTCACAAGCAATAAATTAAATTTGGCAGTAATCAAATTCTACTGGAACCACCAGTTTGCTTATAGTTTTTAAATCTTCCCATATTGGGAAACAAGTACTTGTATACTGCCAACATGCTCCACTGGCTTACCTGCTGAATGGAACCCAACTAAAAATAAAACCTCACTGATTCTTAAAATGCCTACTAGTATATTATGGTAATAGGTGCTGGATAACCAACGAGCCGACTGATGCCAAATTCTAAGAAGAGGCTTGGCATTGGCAGGGCCTTTCCTTAATGTCTTTCTCTGCAATGCTTCCCTGCACTGCCCAGGAGGAACAGTAGATGGCAGTCTTCATCCTGGGTTTCTGGTTTTAAAAGCTGTGGCATTCATTACAACAGCTAAACTGCAAGTGAACTACTGCAGTAGGCAGGTTTTCTGCAGTCTTCTAAAATGCTTTAGAAAGAGAACTAAAACACTAAAGCTAAAAATCACTAAAGAGCATTTCTATCATTTTAACAAACATAACCATAAACAGTATAAAAATTAAACATTGAAATGTTTAAAGTATCCCTAAGTTGATATTAGGTGAGCTTCCTAAATGACTAGAAGTTTGTAATAATCACTCAATGCATTAAGGAGAAGCTGTGAATTGCACTACAGAGGGGCACCCTTCAACCATCTTGCTGAGTTAGAGCAATCTCTATCTTCAATGATAAATCCAGTTAAGCACTCTCACCACAGTGGGAGAAAGCACTCATCAGGTGCTGGTTCAGTGTGGTAATGTCAAGTAAACTGCTGCTAGCAACCTCAGGAATCATTACTGCAGACTACAGACAATTAAATTTAGTAAATGCATGTTGGACCCAGAAGCGCCCTGCCATATAGGCTGGCCAAGAAAACACCTGTTTTGAAACAGAGGCCAGTTCCTGGAAGCCTGTCGGATTTTATGTGGCCTACACCAAGAAATTTCATTTGTAATCTTTTGAGAGCAGATTTTCTCTGAGAAATTGCAAATAAAAAACTTTCATTTATATATACTGTACGGTCTCCAGAAAGAGGGGAAAACCCATGACTCATGCCCGCTACAATAAATTTTAGAAGGGAGAAAAGGCTTCCCATGTTTGTTCTAATGAGTTTTTCTTCAATCTGCCCTTTTAGGCTTCTCTACCAACAGGGAAAATTCACCTAAAGCCCCTTACTTTGAAAATGAGAGTCCTGCCCCTTTATGTTCAAAGTCAGCAAACCACACAAAGGCCAGGGTTGCTGACTGAACACAGCTATCAGCCACAGAGAGCAGCTGGCTGCTCTCCCCATTTGAACTGGGCCGATCCCTGATAAGGCTCATGAAACTTTTCCATTTTCACTGCTCTCTAATTCTTGTGTCATCCTTACCCCTTCAGTGATAGGTAAATTTGGTGGCCTACTTTTTTTAGGAATGTCTGAAAACAACAGTGATGAAATCGAGATTGAAAACTTAATTGGCTCCCCTAGGCGAAAAGCAAATACTTTCCATCTCCCTCTATTCAGGATGGCCATCAGAACTTGCCTTTAGTGGAGTAAACTGACAAGCCAGTTACCTCAGTGGACCTACACAAAGAGATAAATACCTTCCTACAATTTCAGTTCATTCAATGGAACATCTCCTGGCATGAAACGGTTTCTAACTAAGCCTCACTGGTTTAGCCCAAATTTATGAAAAGATCAGAAAGTTTGAGAACTGGGAGAATGTTAACATTACAAGGAGATGACATTTGAAACAGTTTGAAAATAAGAGGTAATGACTTCTTAGAATTTTACCACAATTCTGTGAGAACTGAGATGGCCAATGAATTATAAAAGCACCATCAGATACACAACCTACTCCAGATACTGCTTAGAGAAGTCCAGTGTTTATAAATTCATTCAGATGTCATAGCATATATGCAAGTAAGAACATCATTTCCACTTTAGTAATTAGAACAGGCTGAGGGCAGTTAAGGAACTTACTTAAGGTGCCATAGCAAGACATATTAGAGGAAAGACTTAAACTCCAAAACCTGTGTTTGTCCCACACCATCATCCCCTTCTAGGACTTTGCCTCCCTACTAGCTACCTCAGGAATCATTACTGTAATCTACAGACAACTAGATTCAGTAAATGCATGTTAGATTCCTGTCTTTGATCTCCAAGATCTTCTATCCAGCCAAGATCTTCTTTCTAGACTTCTTCTCTAAATGTGTCCTCTCAAAGCACAGCTCTTTCAACTGTCAAAGTTATTCAACCACAAAAACAACCACAAGTGACTCAACTCTATATTCCCAATTTCTAGGACTCATCTTTCTCGATCCAAAGGTCAGCATCTGAGATTAAATGCAATAAGCATATTACCTTCCCATAGAATGCCACAAAAATCTTAAAATAGAAAGAGTAGCCACTTTTCTACTAACTTTTTTTTTTTTTACCAGTGTCAATGTTATCATCTGCTAGTGTTCTGGCTGCAATAATTACTGGTGTGTGACTAGAAGAGCAGCTTTAGCAAAAAGGAAGTACAGAATTGCCTGCAAAGTTTCCTGAACCCTCCCCTCCCTTCCCAGGTTGGCAGCAGACCACATGCAGTGGGCAGTAGCATCAGACCAAGCTGGGCCTAGCCAGGCTCACTTACCTGTAGACGACAACAGGGATGCGCTTCCAGGACCTGAAGCTTGCTACACTTTCTAGTTCTTTGTCAGTGATCCAGGCAGGCACTATGAGCTCCTGTGGATAGCTACCACATAGCCTAACAGGTAAGGTAAAAGAGAAAGAGGGAAAAACTTGGTGAAATCAGAATAAGGACATTGATCAAGCCACCCAGAGCCAGTTAAAAGGCAATGAGGAGCACTACTTGAGTCTTGGCCTGCTCAGCAGAATGGGCTACTCAGCAGAATGGGCTACCGTGTGTGTTTACTTATGTATACAAGTATATCAAGTGATATTGTCTTGGACCGTTCCACTTGATACTGCCTTTTGGGAATCTGCCAGTCTTAACTATCAATGACAAAATGAGTTGAGAGGCAGTTACTACCCCACTGTAACTCTCTGTTGTAACAGATACACAGGTCATTTCTAACTACATGAGTGCCTAGTACAACTAAAGAAGTGAAGGTCTGTGTTACCTCTACCAGATCCTCAGTCTTTCAGGCTTTTGTCAAAGGAAAACAAGTAAAGAAGGACAAGAACCCCCAATTTCAAGTTTCCAGAGACTTCATAAGATTATTAATGTATTCTTTGATGTGAACCAAACAGGGTGTCCTAATTATAGGTAGCAGATGCAGCCAGGGGTATATAGAAACAGTACCACAGGTCAGTCTATTTGCATATATAATTATAGTCCCATTCAGCCAACTCAGTAATATGAATAAGTCATTAATTATAATTTCTATCAAGTATACTTCATAGCAAACTACACTCAGGACAAAAGCCCTATTTTCATTTGTGAAGATGCTTGTGGTTGCACACTAGTCAAGCTGGTACCCTAGGAAGCAGTATTTCTGATAGGATTTTTATTTACAGGAAAATCTGCTGTCTCTCCACAGGTAACCCAGTATTCCTTTCAACAGTGAATGCAATTCAGACCTTTAATCCAAATCCTAAAATACAACTACTATGACACTAAACCTACACCACCACCATACTACCTGCCCTAAACTATCCTATGCATTACAGGAACAGGCAGAAAAAACAAAAAGTAGCTTAGGAAATGGGAGATTTTGATCATTCTGCACTAAACATCTCTCTCCTATTCTCAGTTTCCAGAAGATTAAATATTAGGAATTTAAAAGCTACTGAATCAGGAGAATGGCTATGACCACGAGTAGCTCTATAAAATTCCTAACACCTACCCATAAACTCCTAAAAATAACCTTGGACACACTGATCATAGTTAAAACTCTTACCGTAAGTCTTGTTCATTCTATCCTGTTTTAAAGTTAAAAGTATATTTTTATATTAAAAAAAACTTTTAAATTTCCTTAAGACTAGTTTTGAGGTGAAATAGTGACCTCACAGACAAGAATTAATTAATTAATTAATTAATTAATTTTTAGAAGGGAAGAAGAGAGAGAGAGAAACATCTAAGTGCAAGAGATGTATCAATCAGTTGCTTCTCACATGCCCCCAATTAGGGACCCAGCCCACAAGCCAGGCATGTGCCCGACTGGGAATCAAACCAGTGACCTTTAGGTTCACAGGCCAGGATTCAATCTATTGAGCCACACCAGCCAGGGAAAGAAGTTAATTTTTAAAACCCATATAAAATTGGGAGTTTTGAAAACCGATGGCTTTTGTACTCTAATTTTTTTTAACAAGCTTGTCTTAATTCACAATTCTTTTTATTTCATCCCATTTTCTGAATATTACATGCCTTGTCCTATATTTAACACGACCTAATAATCAGCTCTTCAGCAAGTACTACTAGCTGCTCACTTATAGATAAGCAGTTTCCAGGATAGGAAAGTTACATATGAGCAAAGCCTGTACCAGCCATAGGCGCTCTCAAGACCCTCCTCCAGTCTCCACCTCCATTCTCTGTTTTGACTTATCACTGAGAACAGGCAATGGTGTGACAGAGCTAGCTCCTAATTCTTCACAACACCCCAGGTTCTTGACTTCTTGGCCGTGGTCCATGTTAAGAGCTGTGTACAATAATTAGCTGTAGTCCTTCCTAGAAAAATGAAATGATGGCTAGCTACAATAACTCCAGGAAAACTGCTATCATAATTTGTGGCACCTCCAATGACAGCAGTATGATTAATGCTTCCAACTGCTGCAGGAAAACTTAAGAAGAGAAAGGTATATTAATTTAAATCTTCTGGACAATTTTGTTTTAGAGAAATTTGGATCACAAAAATCATATTAGTTAACTACCCTCCCCCACCAAAATATTTGTACCCATTAAGGAAACAGGTAATGAGAAGTATTTAATAATGGTTACATTAACATTTAATAGTTAAATATTATCATAGCTGTGAAGTTATAGATCAATACATATATTTAAAAACACAATAATACTGACATCTACTTCATAGGATATGAAGTAAAATAGTTATAAAAACTAGCTCCTAAGAGTTTTATCACTGCTATGAAATCACTGGTCCTACATCCAATGTGATGTCAAGTGCTAATGAGAATAGAGGCTACCTGCCTACAGGTAAACACAGGGTTATCTAAACATGCACGTGCCAGGAAGAACAGAGACCTGGAGGACGTAGAAAAGAAGGTTCCAGAGTCCTATTAAGTAAGGATCACTTTCCACTTCAGTGATAGCAATGGGAACAGAAGGCTGAAGAAGCACGCTAAAGATCATGCACTTAGATTTAATATACCAAACTCTATTTGAAAGAAAAGTCTAAGTTCAAATGTTTTGCCACAAGAGAAATGGGGTTTTTGTAAACACATTGGCTGTAAAACAGTCCACGGGGACCCACACTACTCACTTGTACTTCTCATTGATGTTGGAAATCCTCCAGGCATTGATCATATCAAAACCCATCCGCTCCACTTCATTTTTAAACCTTGATGTTACGTGTTCCCCTAGGAGCCAAAGACAGCAGAAAAGAAGAAATGAACACCATTTTGGAAAACATGTGGAATCAAAGCATGGCTACCCTGCTCAGTTATTTTTTAAGAGGGGAGTAGGGTGGGAAAGGCAGGTATTGTATAAATAAAATAACATATATTTGGTTTTAGTTTTTTAAAAATCTCTATCAGGGTCAAGACCGAATGAATGAAGAAAGAAATTAATTTTGATGAAGAAGTATGTTATCTAATCTCTACCATCAACTCTGAGGAGAGTTATCACTGAGATTATTTTACTGAGGAAATAACTGAAACTGAGAGAGGTTACTACAGCAGGTCTGTCTGGTCCCAAAACCCATGTGCTTGTCACTAGTCTGGTTGCTTATCTACTTCCATGCTCAGAGTGACGGTATAAATAAGAAATAACATCAACAGTTCACTAAGTACAGCACTGGGTTGGCCAAAATGTCTGTTTGGTATTTTTCCTTACAACAGATCTAGTAGCACTTAGTTGACTTTAATTTCATTCGAAACAATTTTGTTAAACTGTATTGTGATGGCTGTCATATCAGCATGCATTTAAATAAACATCAAATTGGTGAATTTCTGTGTAGCCATTTTAATATTAAAAATGAAAGGAAATACACATTATTTTTGGCATATTATGTTTTCTGGTTTCAAGAAAGGTAAAAACACAACTGAAATACAAAAAAAGATTTGTGCAGTGTATGGAGAAGGTACTGTGGCTGATCGAACATCAAAAGTGGTTTGCAAAGTTTCATGCTGGAGATTTCTCACTGAATGATGCTCTGTGGTCGGGTAGACAAGTTGAATTTGAGAGTGATCAAATAGAGAAACACTGAGAACAACCAATGTTATACTACATGGGAGATAGCCAAAATATCCAAATCAATCAAGTTACTGGTAAAAATGCAAAGTGTGCCTTCCATTTTACAGAAAACTACACGGACTTTTTGGCCAACCCAATAGCACAGATAGATATACCCCTTTAGGCCAGCAGAAACCCTTTACGTCAGATTTCAAAACTTAAGAATTTTCTGGATCATATGGTACATATGGTACATACACTATTAGGTCAACACTCTCAACGGGGTCTACTTAATCAAACATCAGTATTTCTACAATGAAATGTGTGGGTAATTCAAACTAAATGTGGTAAATGAAACAACAAATTGTCATGTCAGCTCCAATCAGTTCAAGCCACCAAATAGAATAAGAAAAATCTTTCTTTCAGAGCCTTATAGATTACAGAACTGCAGATAAGAGAAAAGGGAACTGGAACTGCCAGCACCCAGAAATCTCAGGAAACACCATACTATCAAGTAAAGTGCTGAGCATTTGTAAGACTATCCACCCAAACATGTATAACCCGTCAACTTTTGCCCTAATGAATTTGGCTTTCTCTTCCTTAAGACAGTGAGAAACAAAGGAATTAAAGGTGAAATAACTTTGTTCCTTTAAAACTCAGAGTCCTGCCCTGGATGGTGTAGCTCAGTGGATTGAGCGCAGATCTGCGAACCACAGGGTTGGCAGTTCAATTCCCAGTCTAGGACACATGCCTGGGTTGCAGGCCAGGTCCCCAATATGGGGCACACGAAATGCAACCTTACTCTTTCTCCTTCCCTTCACCTCTCTCTAAAAATAAATAAATAAAATCTTTTTAAAAAATAGCTTTATTTTTATTTTTCTAAAGATTTTATTTATTTTTCTTTAGAGGGGAAGGGAACGAGAGAGGGAGAGAAATATCAATGCCTCTCATGCATCCCCTGCTGGGAACTGGCCTGCAACCTAGGCATGTGCCCTGACTGGGAATCGGAACCACAATCCTTCGGTTTGCAGGCCCACACTCAATCAATCCACTGAGCTACACCATCCAGGGCGAAACAGCTTTATTTTTTTTTAATTTAAAATATCTCAGAGTCCTAAGGCAGTAATTTTATTTAAAAAAGACAGAAAAATTATTAAGCAATACTTCTAATGTACAGTGTTATATGTTGTAAAATAAAGGTTGCTGGGGGCTCAGAGAAACTACAGTAACAAAAGCACAAACAGACTGCTTTGATGATCAAAGTATAAAGCTTTTTTCCTCCCTGGGAGAGGTGCTTCAAAATAGGAAATGGCAATTACTTGAATGAAGGACAATTCTACAAAACTTCCCATTTAAACAACTCTTCTTGAGCTTAAACTAAACTAGTTATTATCTGTTTTATGCTATAAAAAGATGAGGTTCAGAGGTACAAGAAGAAATAACCAGATGAACATATTTCATTTTGCAAAGGTTTAGAAGCAATGCAGGCTTCTAAATGGGAGAAAAGCTATCTGAATTGGGGTGCCATCTTTCTACAAATTGCAAGGAACAGTGACCATCAAGAATACTGATGGGATGGGAGTAAAAGACAGAAAACTGCATTTGAACAACAATTAAAATTTTTAAAAAAATAAAAAAAGAATACTGATGGGGAGTCTTTCACTTATAATCCCTGTCTGAAAGCTGCAACACTATGGCAATTTACAAATTCATTAATTAATGAGCAAAGTTTTCCCATCCTGTGACAGCTCCAAGTCTTTGCAAAAGATTAAAGTACTTTAATTAATGGTCCTTTACATTAGTACCTCTTACACATAGACACCCTAAAAGAATCCTATAATTTTAAAACAATCACTGGCAAAATAATCATCATCGCTGCCACCACTGGCAATTCACTACATAGAACCATTGCCCAAAGAAGGACTTACAACTAGCATCTAGAGCATAAAATTCTGAGCTACACAAAGAAATATATACTGTATAGAAAGCACAGAAAATGTTATTTCAAGTTCCTTGAGAGCAAGGAGTGAGTTTTAATTATCTTTGTAACCTCTAAAGCAGTGACATCATAAACTCTGAAACTGACCATCGCAACCCACAATAAGATTTGTTTTACATCACAATAAAACATGTTTATTTTAAAAAGCTTCACAATACCCACTCTATGTGATGCCATATTGATATTTCTTCTCCTAAATGTTCCATTTCATATTTAATTTCTTTAAGTGTTTTTTTGTTTATTTATTGATCCACTTATTTATGTATTCATTGGTTGATTCTTTTATGTGCCTTGACTGGAGATCGAACCTGCAATCTTGGAGTATGGGGATGATACTCTAACAAACTGAGCTTCTTGGCCAGGGCTCATTTCTTAAAACTGATTTCATGACCCACTAGTGGATCGCAGCCTACAGTTTGAAAACCACTGCTTTCTGAAAAGTTTTGCCACAGATCTTGCATCAATTCATTTGGCTTTTTGCCAAGTTGTTAGAAATTCACTTATGTTTGTTCAGCCAGAAAATTTGAGTAAAAAGCATATATATTGCTATATTTTGCTTAAGAATATCCTTCTCAGAATTCTGTCTTTACTGATTCAACATCAGATATGCTTAATATCCCAACTTATTGTTTTGCCTGAATTACGCAATATTTTAATGAACCAGTTCATACTCATAAGCATATATCTAATGCATATACACAAGGCATATAGAAAGCAAATATCCACCTACCACCCACTTCTAGAAATAGTCCCACTCTGAAGCCCCAGAGTACCTCTAACCTGATTGGATGCACCCATGTTCCTACTCTAACCCTTTCAGAGACAAGCACTATTTAGCCACCTTGAAATTTTTTTATTCCTTAAGGGATGCTATAATTTTAACTCCTTACCAGGCACACTCTTGAGGCATCCTCACTGAAAATGCTCTAGACTGGCTAGCCACGATTTAATTCTTGCTTGTTCTAATCTGTGTTCCTCACAAATGGCTAAAATACAAAAGGCTCTGGGTATTACACTAAACCACAGGTGGCAGACACAAGGCCCACAGGCTGAATCCAGCCAAGTACCTTGTTTCTACCTGGTGGCAGTGCCCAAGCTTGTAACTATTAAGGAGAAATTAGTTACATTCATACAGTCCTAAAATTACATTTGGCCCTTTGAAGACAACCACAAGGCTGATGTGGGCCCCAGAGAAAACGAGTTTGACATCCCTGCACTAAGCCATGTTTCATTAATTGGGGAGTTGGGGTGGGGGCTCTGGCCACTAAGGTTTCTAGTATTACCGAGAAGTTCAGGAAACCTGTGACTGTCCGACTCTTCTGGATGGTACTATTTGACAGAGATGGGTGGTTATGTATAGTACATGAAGTTAAAGCCAAGTTTCCTTTCCTGGCAATTTTATGAAGATAGAATTTCAATCTCACCTACAAATTTTTTATTTCTTAAATACAGATACCAATATCCCATCTCAGACCTTCAGGATCTGAATGTTTGGACATGGAACCCAGGTATGTGTAGGTTTGCATGTTTATATATACACACAATGACTGTGGTGTGTGATCTTGGTTAAGAATCAACAATGTAAAAGAAGCCTTAGATTTCTTATATTCCTTTATGATCTAAATTATTTCAATATTCCCTAGGTCTTCATCCTTTTAAGCTAGGCATCATGGAGAACACTTAGATAAAGAAGGCTTTGTTCCTGTGCTCAGAAAACTTACAGTGAATTGGGGAAACACTGCTTTGTCAATGAGGTGAAAGCTAAGGTCCATCTGCATGTTTCAGGATGGTGTGTAATATAGAGCTCAGCCAACTGTAGCTTAAAAATGTATTAGTGAATCTGAACGTAGGCAATCTAAGATTGTTGTCTCTGCCCTATGATGTTGGCAGGACCCAGGCTTTCTAGTCTCAACATCCTTGGTGAGTTAGCTTTTGTCCCCGTGCTTAATGCCTCATGTCCTCACTATGTCTGCTCCATTTCCATGATCTCACATCTCCAGATATCACATCCATGATTATCTCATTAGCCAGACTGTGTCACATGGCCAAACCTACCTTCAAAAATCTGGGAGGCTGGACATTTTTCCTAGGCACACACTTACCCCAAACAAAATCAGGTTCAGTTTCAATGTGTCTTCTTTATATCCTGTAACAGGATTTCCATTCAGCTAGATTTCAAGCATTTCTGAATGATGATTGTTCTACAGTTTCATTATAATTTTGATGTGATTGGGAGGAGGATTCGACTATCGCATTTAGCTACACTTGATGGTCAAGATTTACCTAATCTTGACCAAAATTAACCTAATCAAGATTAGGTAAATCTTGGGACTTCCAGCCAAGGTGGAGGCATAGGTGGAAGCACTGTACCTCTTCTCACAACCAAGATTAAGGACAACAAATATTTAAAAACACTAGCACAACCAGAACACAGAAAATTGAACTACGGAAGTCCGACAACCATTCAACGAGATCAGTAAGAGGGGCAGAGTCCGCAGCCGGTGGAGAGGGAACGCGGCAGGAAAATGCGGTGGCTGCCAGGCTAGGGAGCACCAGGAAGCGTAGGTGGCGTGGAGCTTGCAGACCCCCGACGTGGGGAGGAGACGAGCAGGGCACGCAGGGAAGTTGGCTGACCTCAGACACACATTTGCGCGCAGATAAACTAGGCAAGAGCAGGCAGTGAGACAGACCGCACAGCCCAGGGCCCCAGCAACAGGAAATAAAGCCTAAAAAGACCAATTGAAAAGGTGCCAAGAGAGGCTCCCAGCCTCACAGGAGAGGTCAGTGGGGAGACCCGCAAGGTCCCAGAGCATGCATAAGCCCGTCCACCTGGGAACCAGCGCCAGGGGTCCCAGTTTGCTTGTGGGAGGCAGCAGAGGGGACGCAAATCCAAGAGAGGAAGGAACAGCCACCCTTGTTCCCTCTCTGATCCCGCCCCCACAGACAGTGTCACAACCCAGCAACTAGGTTGCCCTGCCCTGGTGAACACCTAGGGCTCCACCCCTCATACATAACAGGCGCCACCTGACCAAAAATGACTCAAACAGAAGAAAAGCTCAGAGCCCCAGAGCCAATACTTTTAAGCAAGCAAGAGATAGCTGACCTATCAGATGCACAGTTCAAAGCACTGTTAATCAGGATGCTCACAGAATTGGTTGATTTTGGTCGCAAATTAGATGAACAAATGAAGGCTACACTAAGTGAAATGAAGGAAAATGCACAGGGAACCAATAGTGATGGGAAGAAAACTGGGACTCAAATCAATGTAGTAGACCAGAAGGAAGAAACAACCAACCAAACAGAAATGAATGTTAAACGTTCCAACATCCGAATTATAGGAGTACCATAAGGGAAAGAGGAAGAGCAACAAGTGGAAAAGTTATTTGAACAAATAATAAAGGAGAACTTCCCCAATCTGGCAAAGGAAATAGACTTCCAGGAAGTCCAGGAAGTTCACAGAGTCCCAAAGAAGGTGGATCCAAGGAGGAACACACCAAGGCACATCATAATTACATTACGCAAGATTAAAGGTAAGGAAAGATTCTTAAAACAGCAAAAGGAAGGGAGACAGTTACCTACAAAGGAGTTCCCGTCAGACTGTCAGCTGATTTCTCAAAAGAGACCATACAGGCAAGAAGGGGCTGGAAAGAAGTATTCCAAGTCATGAAAGGCAAGGACATACATCCAAGATTGCTCTATCCAGCAAAGCTTTCATTTAGAATGGAAGGGCAGATAAAGTGCTTCTCAGATAAGATCAAGTTCAAGGAGTTTATCATCACCAAGCCCTTATTATATGAAATGTTAAAGGGACTTATCTAAGAAAAAAGATAAAAAATATGAACAATGAAAAGACAGCAAACTCGCAGTTATTAACATCCACACCTAAAACAAAAGCAGACTAAGCTGTCACCTAAAACAGGAGCAGAGCCACAGAAATGGAGATCACGTGGAAGGTTAGCAACAGGGGAGTGGGAGGAGGAGTGGGGGAGAAGGTACGGAGAATAAGTAGCATAGACAGTGGGGAGAAAATAGACAGGGAGAGGGCAAGAGTAGTGTGGGAAATGTAGAAGCTAAAGAACTTATGACACATGGACATGAACTAAA
>PVKM010003378.1:0-44055 GCA_004027735.1 Carollia perspicillata
GCTCACAGGGTGAGCTGGGCACAGTGCAGAGGGGCCTTTGGGCTCTGAGGGCCTTCGGGCTCTGGGGGCCTTCTGACTCCCACAGCATGGTTCTGGCCAGGCCTGTGACTCCTCAGCAGGGGATGGAGTCTGAGGGGTCCCTGAGTCCCCTGAGAACTCCTGGCCTGTAGCTTCAGCCTCCCCTTCGCAGGTGTCCTAAGGTCTCAGCCCAGAGGAAAGCAGTGGGCCTCCCTCATAGGCCTTTAGTTGTCTCTGGGGTAACCCCACCAATGGGGAAAATGACCAGGGAGGGTCCTGTTCCTGTCATATCCCCAGCCCAGGAGCTGGTGGCTGGGCATGGCCAATCCTGGCTGATTATGAGGGATATCTTTACTCACCAGTGCGCACAACATCATGGTTTTTGGCTCCATCTTCTTTATTGTTCTATTTCATTAATTTTTAGAGAGGAAGGAAGGGAGAAAGAAAGGGAGAGAAACACCGATGTGTGAGAGATACATCAATCGGTTGCCTCTCAGGGACCCAGCCCACAGCCAGGCATGTGCTCTGACTGGGCATGGAACCAGCAACCCTTTGGTTCACAGGCCAGTACTCAATCCCCTGAGCCACACCAGCCAGGGCGTGCCACCATCTTCTTAAGGTATCAGAGCTCACCCCTGTGGAGAGGACAACCCAAGTCATCTTCCCACATACTCCAGTACCCCTAAGGCCTCTGGGATCTGCTTCTCCAAAGCAGAGGCCAGGCCTCAGCCTCACAGGGATCCTGCCTGGAGGGGATCACCTGGACAAGAGACCTGAGGGGTAATTGCCCTGGAGCCCAGGCCCGTTCTCTAGGGGTCTGTGGAGGTGCCAGGGCTGTGCTCTGCTTCAGGCTCAGGAGTCTCCTCTGCAGGCCGGCAGGAGAGCTTACCTACCCATTGCCTCTGGACTTCCTCTGGAAGACCCTTTCCTCTTTCTGCCCCAGCCTGCAGTTCTTCCAGGGATAGGGAGGGGAGGGCTTTTTTTTTCCCCTCTCTACAGTTATCTTGCTAACTTTTGGCTCCCTTGGGGCCCTATCCATTCATCTAGCTTTTGGCAGGCTCAGTGTTAGAACCTCACCCTGCCGCCATCTTGGACAATGGGGGAGACTCGCCGGTGTTCCAGCAGACTGTTTTAGGTAACATCCCCACACCCCAGCCAATTCAAAGGCACACGTTCCAAGGCCCAGATGTCTTGGCTAACCCTGGCCCTCACCCTTTGTTTTCTGTTGCCCCTTCTAGAAGGAAGATCTGATTTCTGCATGTAAATCATTTTCCCGCTCTACCTAACCCTCCCTTGGCCGAGAACCCCATTCTCTGAGGCTAAGCCTGCTGCCTTGTCCCAGATAACAAACCCCCTGTTGGACTCACACATTTTGGTGGAGCATCTACCTACCCTGGTCCCCCCTCAGGCACCCAGCTCTCACCTTGGGAAGGAGGCCAACCTCTCACCTCCAGGGTCCCTGTGACTCTGGCTGGTCTGGATCTGGAAATAGACTTGAGAGTGTATTTCTTTGTTCCTCCCCTCTGTGCAATCACAGAGGGTGGGGACTATTAGAAAAGCAGTGGTTTCACTGAAATCATGTGACATCTTTCTGAGAATGAGTTATTCTACTTGTTTCTCTTTCACTTTCTCTACAGGAAATCCAGTTAAAATACAACTTTTTGTAAGACAACTAAGAACAACTGAGGGTGAGCGGGAAAGGAAAACTAAGGCCAGGGAAGGCTTCCCACATGGCTGGTACAGAAAGAATGTAGGTGAAGCCCCAGACAGCAGGGGCAATGCCAGGACATGGCTGGGAGTGAGGCCAAGGACTCCATAATTCTAAGTCATTTGAAGAGGACCCTGAGCTTGCTGTGTAAATAGAGCTTCGAGTCTAGCCCTTGTGTCTAGTCCTTGCCCCACAGTCTGCAGCCCCCACCCTGTACTCATGAGCCCCGTAGCCAACATTTTTGGCAGAAGACCCTTCCCCTGGGAGCTCACAACTGGAAGCCTTCAGTCCTGGGAGACTTTCTGGAGGAGGTGATACTTGGGTCTGGGAGGGCAGTGACCAAGAGGCATCCTGGGGAAAACCCACAGGAGGGTTGACCTCCTGGGGTCAGGTCCTACAGGGGAGGATGAAGGGGGGCTAGGGTCACGGACTCATACAAAATAACGCTCAACCTCATCATCTGCCAGCCACCCACTTGCCATCTACCACCCACCACCCACCATCCCTGTATCTCTGCATCTACCTACCTAGGTACCTTTGCTGAGAATTCAGCCTGCCTGACACGTGTGCCTTGAGAACCATAAGAATACATTCCCTTTTAATACATGATTATTACACAGTTGATTGAACTAATATCCTATAGATGGGCGTTTAGGTTTTTTTACACTTTTTTTTTCATATTTTGAAGTTGTGCCAGTGCTATACATACGAGAATATTTCTGTTGGACCTTCAGCCCTCATGATGCTCTGGGTCTCCTCCAGTGAGCAGCCCCCACTGGGGCTCTGGTGCTGCTCCGCAGTGCAGGTCTGAAGGGTCTGGTCAGTTGGGAGAGGGCCACTTCCTGTTTTATCACTTTATAATTTTTTTAAAGAGTGTGGCATTCCTATTTTATCACTTCACAATTTTTTTAAAAGAGTGTGGCATATATTTTTAAAAGATTTTATTTATTTATTTTTAGAGAGAGGGGAAGAGAGGGAGAAAGAGAGGGAGAGAATCATCAATGTGTGTTTGCCTTTCACATGCCCCCAACTGGGAACTGGCCCACAACCCAGGTATGTGCCCTGACTGGAAATCGAACCAGTGACCCTTTGATTTGCAAGCCGGCATTCAACCACTGAGCCGCACCAGCCAAGGCTCATTTTTTTTTTTTTTAAAGATTTTATTTACTTATCTTTAGAGGGGAAGGGAAGGAGAGAGGGAGAGAAACACCAATGTATGGTTGCCGCTCGTGCATCCCCTGCTGGGAACTGGCCTGCAACCCAGGCATGTGCCCTGACTAGGAATTAAACCACGATCCTTTGGTTCGCAGGCCCGTGCTCAATCCACTGAGCTACGCCAGCCAGGGCACATTTTATCATTTTTAAGGGATGAGTTCTGATTGCTCTTTTACTTTTCAGCAGCTCCCCACTCCTCGCCCCCCCCCCCATATTTTAAAGTAAAAAGTAGCAAGTCTGGTCGTCATAATTCATCTGAAATAGAACTTAAACTACTAACCTCTTCAAAGAGGCTAAGTAAATAACCCTGATGTGGTAGGCACTTAGACAGACATGAGCAGAGCAAGGACAGTGGGCCAGGTACGGAAGGTCAACAGGGTGGAAAGTGCTGGGTTCCTAGCAACAGACAAAACTGGGAAAACAAAGACTTTGCCCCAGGGGTAACCTATCCTCCCCCAGCTTGTCACTGGTCATGCAGCTTAGAACCCCTGACCTCTCATATCTCTGGTCGTGCAGTTCGGCCCCTCCCCTGACCTTTCCTCTCCTGGTATGTTGCTAGTCATGCAGGTTAGAACCCCTTAGAGGAGGAACAAAGAAGGGGGTTGGATAATAGCCCTTAAACATTAAGCCCCCGGGACAATGACCCACATCATGTGGGGTTCTGACCCACATCAAATATATCTAGGCCTCATTAGTGTTCCAGCTCCAGGCCCAGACAAGCAGCAAAACCAGACCAGACGCATGGCTGACGTCAGGACAGGCTGCATTGACTAATGACCCCCTGCCCTGCTGCTGACCAATCAGTAGAGACCACAACCCTGAAAGGACACCCCTGGAAAGCTGAATATTCTATCGGGATCCATCCCTGAGCCGTCCAGATAAACACCCTCCAGTCAGAGGGCCCAGTGAGGCTCTCCCCCGCTGCGCCCGACACGTGTTTTCCGTGCCTCTCTCCTCAGCTCCAAGTGCCCCTTTGCCTCTGTAACTTGTGTCTTGATCCCATTTCTTCTGCAGCTCACTTCTTCTACCTCTGTGATTTTATAAACTTTCTTTTATAGTTTGAGTATTGACTCTGAATTCCATTTTTTTAAACTTTTTAAAAAATTGATTTGACAAAGAGAGAGATATGGTATGTTGTTCAATTTACTTATGCATTCATTGGTTGCTTCTTGTTGTCAAACTAAGAAACATTCAAACCTGTAGAGAACTTTTGTGAGTTTACTTGAGCCAAACTGATGGCAATGCCAGGAAGCAAAATCGCAACGGATTGAGAAAATGTTCCAGAGAATGGCAGTTCTGCGCCTTATTTCATACATTACAACCAAAAGAGAAAATGTAAGTGGGTTACATGAAATCCAATGGTGATCGGTTAGGAAGGTAGGACAAAGCAAAGCAGCAGGGAAACCTCTGGGATTGGATAAAAAGGAAATTGAGCCCTGGCTGGAGCGTGGCTCAGTGGACTGAGTGCCAGCTGCCCACCAAAATGTTGCTGGTTCGATTCCCAGTCTGGGCACATGCTTGGGTTGCAGATCAGGTCCCTAGTTGGGGGTGTGTAAAAGGCAACCAATTGGCACATTTCTTGCACATCGATGTTTCTCTCCCCTTCTTTCTTCCTCTCTCCCCGCTCTGTAAAAATAAGTAAATTAAAAAATGGTAAAGTGATAGATACATACTTCTTTTACATAAGTGAATGCAGGATAGTTAACAGTCAACAATTAACTCAGTAACAATAACAATGAGGTGATTTGCGGTCTCAGGAGAGTGGTTCATCTGCTCTGAGGAGTCTGGGATAAAGGAATTAGTTTGACATTCCGTAGTTATGTTATTGTAGATGCCAGAACACAACAGACAGGCTTAGTTTAGGTGAAAATTGACCTTTGTCAGGGAAGATTCTAGCCTAGGACATGATTGCCTACCATAAACTGCTTTTAGTTTAAAAGTTTAAATTTCGGGCAATTCTTTGTGGTTACCTTAGGTCTCTGAGTTCCTAAGGTCACCACCTACATGAGTTTGTCAGGTGTAGTATGTAGCCCCTTTTTACTCATAGTGCCCTGACCAAAGATCAAACCCACAACCTTGGCGCATTGCGATGACATTCTAATCAACCGAGCTACTCAGCCAGGGCTCTGAATTCTTTCTTAGCTAGAACTCAAGTTCTCAGGTTGCTGAACCAGGGTCCGATCTGACTCCACCAGTCTAATATTGGGTGCTATTTTCACCAGCAACACTAGGAAAATAAAGTTAGTTTCTTAAAAGTTCTAGAAACCCCCAAATTACAGATGGCGTCCCCCCAAGAAGGAATGGGAGGACAGTGCCAACCTGGGCCAGGGCTGCACAAAGGCCCCTGTGTGCAGCGAAAGAACAACTTATGATCAGGGATCATCCCTGTTGCCCATGGGAAGGCCTTCCCTTATCAGGCTCCTTCCTGGCCACGGGAACAGGGGCTCAACCAGAGACTTCTTTGGGAGCAAATGCTCTTATTGCCAGGTGTCCTGCTTTGCCAGTGCTGAAGCTGCAGGGGGTCCTGGCCAGGCCATTGAGACCACATAGGGCCTGGAAGCTACCAGGCCTGGCCAGGACCATGCTTTCAGGCCTATGGGACAGGGGGGCTGGAGCTGGGACCTCCAGATAAAAAGGGGACATAGGCAGCAGAGGGTGCTCTAGCATCAACCCAGGGAGCTGCCCTTCCACCTGGGTCTGGTCTTCCTCTGGGGGAAGTGAGGGATGTGAGATCATTTTCCAGACATAAATAAACCCTGCCTTTATACTTGCCCTAGCTGCTCCCATGATTGATAATTAGCTACTTGTTTATTATCTGTCTTGCCTCAGTAGAATGGCAGTTCCAGGATTCCTGGGTCTACGAATCAAGGAGTGGAAATGGGAGAGGCTGCACCCACCCTTGCCTCTGGGGCCTCCAGTACCCTACAGCTTCACAGGCTCTGCTGGTCCCCGCTGCCTCAGTTCCAGGGGAGGAATGTTTCCACTGGGGGGCGCTGCCACAAGGCTACAAACTGAGGTTGAAGGCAGAAGCCTGGCCTGTCCCTAGAGAATAAGCAGCCGTGGGTATGCACATGGATTCTAAGAGTGTAAGTAAAAGAGGTGACACAAAGGCTGTATTCTAGAAAGTCCCTATTAAAGAGTTTTTTTTTATTTTATTCCAAAGGCATTTGGGAGAGATTTAAGCATTTTAGAAGTTTATGTTTTAAAGACATTACTTCAATGAGATGAATGCTAAAATGTTAACAGTAGTTGTCTCTGAGGGGTGGAATTGCCTGTGTGCATTTTATCTTTTCTTTACTTTTTTCCTTTTCTGTTCACTTATCTGTATTTTACCATGTTTTCCATAATGAACATGGCTTACCTGTATGCATTAGTGTATGCAAGGGCTACCATAATAAAGTACCACGAACTGGATTGCTTAAAACAACAGGAATTTATTCTCTCCCAGTGTGGGAGGCCCTGGAAGGTCCCAAATCAAGGTGTCACAGGACCATGCTTCCTCCTGAGCCTCCAGGGGAAAACCACTGCAGCCTCTTCTAGTTTCTGGTGGCTCCCGATGTTCCTTGGCTGGTGGCCACATCACTCTGGTCTCTCCTCCCATCTTCACATGCCCTTCTGCCCAGTGTGTCTCTGTTTCTCCTCTTCTTATAAAGACACCAGTCATTCCAATGAGTTTAGGGTCTACCCTAAATTCATAATGACCTTGTCTGGAGCCCCTTAACTAATTACACCTGCAAAGCCCTTTGTTCCAAATAAGGTCACATTCTGAGGTTCCAAGTGGACACGAAGTTTTAAAGGGCTACTTGTTCAACCCACTACATTATAAGATATAAATAAAGCATCCAAGGAAAATTTACAAAACACTCTGGAGGCACCATGATAACTGGAGGCAAAGACCAGAGGCCGGGAGCCTGCAGAGAAGGCTGTTGTTGAAGTCCTGGCCTGGGTTTGGACAGTAGCAGCTGGGAAGACAGAGGGCAGCATAAGGGAGAGGCTACAGAGGCCATGTCATTTAAGACTCCAGGGTTAACTGGATGTAGAAGTCAAGTAGGGCAAACTGCTGGCTTTCTGGCTTGGATAAGGATGCTACTTATCTTATCCAAATGGGAATGACAGGAGGATCACATTTGGGAGGAGGGCATCTGCTAGAACCATGAGAAAACTCTCATGGTACAGACTCCACAATTGACCAAGATATGTTTTCTGGAGGAGGAGTCCTAAGATTCAAGAATCCAGTGAAAAAGGCAATCATGATTTCCTATTTATGTCAAACATACTTTTTTTTTAAAGTATACTTTATTGATTATGCTATTACAGTTGTCCCATTTTTTCCCCCTTTATTCCCCTCTGCCCTGCACCCTCCTCCCTTGAGCACTCCTTTCCTGCTCCCTTAGTTCATGTCCATGGGTCATACATATAAATTCTTTGGCTTCTCCATTTCCTACACTAGTCTTAACCTCCCCCTGTCTATTTTGTACCTACCATTTATGCTTCTTATTCCCTATACCTTTTCCCCTCTCTCACCCTCCCACTCCTCCACTGATAACCCTCCATGTAATCTCCATTTCTGTGATTCTATTCCTGTTCTAGTTGTTTGCTTAGTTTGTTTTCATTTTTTTTTAGGTTCAGTTGTTGATAGTTGCGTTTGTCATTTTACTGTTCATAGTTTTGATCCTCTTCTTTTTCTTAGATAAGCCCCTTAAACATTTCATATAATAAGGGCTTGCCGATAATGAACTCCTTTAGCTTTACCTTATCTGGGAGACACTTTATCTGCCCTTCCATCCTAAATGATAGCTTTGCTGGATAGAGCAATCTAGCTTGTAGGTCCTTGCCTTTCATGACTGAATATTTTCCAGCCCCTTCTTGCCTGCAAGGTTTCTTTTCAGAAATCAGCTGAGAGACTTATGGGAACTCCTTCGTAGGTAACTGCCTCCTTTTCTTTTGCTGCTTTTAAGATTCTTTCCTTATCTTTAATCTGGGGTAATGTAATTATGATGTGCCTTGGTGTGTTTCTCCTTGGGTTCAACTTCTTTAGGACTCTGAGCTTCCTGGAAGTCTATTTCCTTCACCAGATTGGGGAAGTTTTCCTTCATTATTTGTTCAAGTAAGTTTTCAATTTCTTGCTCTTCTTCTTCTCCTTCTGGCACCCTTACGATTCAGATGTTGGAGTGTTTCAAGTTGTCCCAGAGGTTCCTAAGCCTTTCCTCATTGTTTTAAATTCTTGTTTCTTCATTCTGTTCTGGCTGAATGTTTATTTCTTCCTTCTGGTGCAAACTGTTGATTTGAGTCCTGGTTTCCTTCCCTTCACTGTTGGTTTCCTGTATATTTTTCTTTATTTCACTTTGCATAGCCTTCACTTTTTCCTCTATTTTGTGACCATACTCAACCAATTCTGTAAGCATCCTGATTACCAGTGTTTTGAGCTGTGCATCTGATAGGTTAGCTATCTCTTCATTACTTAGTTGCTTTTCTGGAGTTTTGATCTGTTCTTTCATTTGAGCTGTATTTCTTTGTCTTGGCACACCTGTTACAGTGTAAGGGGTGGAGCCTTAGGTATTCGCTGGAAGGAGAGGAACCCCCTTCACTGGGTTGTGGTGCTGTACGTGGGGGAGGGGTCAGAGAGGGAACAATGCTGCTTGCTTGGCTCTCAGCCTGCTTTCAGTCAATTCCCCCCCTACCCACAAGCAAATTGGGTTCTTCTGGTGCTGATTCCTGGGTGAGTGGGTTTGTGTATGTGTAAAGTGTCTAGGGCCCCGTGGGCCCCACCAATGAACTCTCCTGTGAGGCTGGGAGTTTCTCCTGTCACCACAACACCCACAGGTTTTTACAACCAGATGTTTGGAGGCTCTAGTTTCCCATGCTGGAATACTGGGTTGTGAGGTCTGTCTTGCTCCCCAGTTGTTCCTCCTGGTTTATCCACAGGCACATGTGGGACCCACAGCCACCACCTCACCCACCCTGTCTGCTGCCACCTTGCTGCATATCCTCTCTGCCCCAGCTGTCATTCTCTGTCCCTGCCAGTCTGGATGAATGTTTTTTCTTTAACTCTTTGATTGTCAGACTTCCATACAGCTTGATTTTCTGGCAGATCTGGTTGTTTTTTGTTTTTAAATTTGTTGTTATCCTTTTTTTGGTTATGCAAGGAGGTAAAGTGTCCAAGAATACTTTTCTGATTGTCATATGTGTCTTACTAACTGCTCCACTTTACAGATTGGAAAACTAAAACTTAGCATATAGCATCCAGAATGTATGGCTTGCCCTGACCCATGTGGCTCAGTTGATTGGAGTGTGGTCCTGTAACCAACGGGTTGCAGGTTCAAATCCAGTTGGTGCACTTACTTGGGTTGAGGGTTCCATCCCTGGTCCAGGAGCATACCATCCCCAGTCACGGGGCATATGGGAGGCAACTGATTGATGTTTCTTTCTCTCCCTTCATCTCTCTAAAAACAAGGAAAAAAATCCTCAGATGAGGATAAAATAAATATGTGGCCTTATCTGTTCTGCTTAGTTTAATTGGACTGTAAGCTTCTATAAGGGAAAAATATATCTCATGTTCAACCTCACTTGTTGTTATTGAAATGTAAATTCAAACTACATGATGAACTAGATCTCATTAAAATTAAAAATTTCTGTGCATGAAAAGATACTATTGAAAAGTGAAAAACAACTCACAGAGTGGGAGAAAATAGTCATGAATCTGATAAGGAATCAATATCCAGAATACCTAAAGAACTTCCACAACTCAACAATAAAAAAACAACCTAGTTTAAGAAATGGGCAAAGGACCTGAATAGACATTTCTCCAAAGAAGACATCCAAATTAACAATGAATAACATGAAAAGAGGCTCAATATCACTAATTATTAGAGAAATGCAAATCAAAGCCACAATGAGATATTACTTCATACTTACTAGGATGGCCAGAATAAAAAAGACAGAAAATAACAAGCGTTGGTGGGGATGTGGAGAATTGGGACCCTTGTGCATTGCTGATGGGAATATGAAATAGTGAAGCCCTTGTGGAAAACAGTCTGGCAGTTTCTCAAAAACCTAAACATGAAATTACCATATGAGCCAGCAATTCTACTCCTAGGTATATACCCCAGAGAAATGAAAATGTGTCCACACAAAAACTTATATACCAATGTTCATCAATAGCAGAATTATTCACAATAGTCACAAAGTGAAAACAACTCAAATGTATGTCAATGAATGAATGGATACACCAAATGTGGTCTATACAGTCAATGGAATATTAGTCAGGCATAAAAAGAATGAAATTCCAGTATATGCTACAACATGGATAAACCTTGAAAACATTATGCTAAGTGGAAAAAAACAGGCACTAAAGGGCAAATATTATATGATTCCACACATATGAGGTCCCTAGAGTAGTCATATTCTCAAATATGGAAAAAAATACAATAGAAATTAGCAGGGGTTGGGGAGAGGATGGACTGAGGAGTGATTGTTTAGTGGGTATAGTTTCAGTTTGGGAGGTAAAGTTCTGGAAATGGATAGTGGTGATAGTGGTGATTGAAGAACATTGTAAATGTACTTAATGCCACTGAATTATACACTTAAAAATAGTTAAATGGCAAATTTTGTTATATAGATTTTACCACAAAAACATGCCTTTACCTTTTGCCCCAGAAATCTCACTTCTAGGACTTTACCTTGGAGATATACTCCCAACAATGTGAAAATACATATGCATTTGGTTACTCATTGCAGCATGGTTTGTAACTACAAAATATTGGAAACAATTTCGATGCTCATACATAAAAAATGGTTGAATAAAAGTTCATCCACATGTCTCTATCAACTGAGGTGGGATGATTTCCAGGATACAGTGCTAAGTGAAAAAGGTAAAGTGGGAAAGCATATCTACAGTGTGCCACCCTTTTGTGTAAGAAACAAAGAGAATTAAGAAAATATACATTTGCCTCCACACTTGAGCATAAAGAAACCCCGGAAGGAAAAGCAGAGAGGACTGAGATTGATTACTAGAAGGTAGTGGCCAGGAATTGCATGGAGAGGATAGAGAAAATGAGGAGGGGAGACACTGCCCTGAATATACCTTTTTGTACAGATCTGCCTGTTGGAACCATGCTATTTTTTCACATATTTTAAAAAATATATATATTTTTTTATTTTTAGAGAGAGGGGAAGGGAGGAAGAAAGAGAGGGAGAGAAACATCACTGTGTGAATGTCTCTGGCATGCCCTCTAATTGATACCTGGACCACAACCTGGGCATGTGTTCTGACTGGGAATCAAACCAGTGACCCTTTGGTTAGCAGGCCAGCACTCAATCCACTGAGCCCACCAGCCGGGGCTATTGTTTCACATATTAAAAAAAAAATAAGTAAAATCACTAAGATGGGAGGGAAAATCCTAAAATTTAATACAAACAGAAACACTTGAACCAAAGCATATTTCAAATGAATAACAAATACACTTGGTTTCACTCACCGCGGCCAGTGCATGTTCCTCGTCCTCTCGCAGCTCTGCTTGCTCTGTGCTCCTCTGTGCCTGATGACTGCTGCCGCCTCCTCCAATCATCAGAAAAGAAGAGATCCCTGTGCTTGTCATCAACGATGGCTCTGACTTGCGTAAAGCTGGCTTTGCTGGAGATGACACCTTTCCCCTCAGGCATGTTCACTTCCATTGTCAGGTGCCTCCAACACCAGGGTGTCATGGCGGGCATGGGGCAGAAGGACAGCTACATGGGCATTGAGGCCCAGAGCAAGCACAACATCCTGACCCTCAAATACCCTATCAAACATGGCATCGATGGCAACAAGGATGACATGGAGAAGCTCTGACACCACACCTTCTACGGTGAGTTGTGTGTGGCTCCCGAGGAGCACCCTGTGTTGCTGATAAAGGACCCCCTGAACCCCAAGTCCAACCATGAGAAGATGAGTCAGATCATGTTTGAGAGCTTCAACACTTGGACCATGTACATGGCCATCCAGGCAGTGCTATATGCCTGCGTGCCTGTGGCCACACTACTGGTATTGTTATGAACTCTGGGGATGGGGTTACCTACACTATGCCCACCTAAGAGGTCTGTCCCCTCTCCTACTCCATCCTGTGTCTTGACCTAGTTGGCCAGCCAGGATCTGGCCAACTACCTCATGAAGATCCTCACAGAGCGTGGCCACAGCTTCACCACCACAGCAAGTGGAAAATCATATGTGACATCAAAGAGAAGCTCTGCTATGTTGCCCTGATCTTCGAGCAGCAGATAGCCACTGCAGCATCCTCCTCCTCTCTGGAGAAGAGCTACGAGCTGCTTGAGGGGCAGGTGATCACCATCAGTAACAAGTGGTTCCAGTGTCCCAAGGCGCTATTTCAGCCCTCCTTCCTAGGTATGGAGTCCTATGGTATCCACAAGACCACACTCAACTTCACTATAAAGTGTGATATTGACATCCAGAGCAGAAGGATCTGTTTGCCAACACAGTGCTGTCTGATGGGACTGCCATGTACCCCCTGCATAGCCAACAGGAAAGCTGTGATCGAAATCAAGACCATTGCCCCACCGAAGCACAAGTACTCAGTGTGGATCGATGGCTCTATTCTGGCCTCACTGTACACCTTCCAAGAAATATGGATCAGCAACCAAGAGAACAGCAAATCGGGCCCCCTCCATCATCCACTACAAATGCTTCTAAATGTACTGTGGGCGGATGAGTAGCAATTGCTGCGTTAGTTGATCAAGTCTGAGTTTGCCCTAGCAAATATATATACCTCAAGCTGGCCTCCTAAAACTGAAATAAGCCTTTGAAAAGAAATGGTCCTTAAAGCTTATATCTGATCTCAGCACTGGACTATAGACCTGATTCATGATTTTGACCTTGTATTCAAGTTAACTGTTCCCTTGGTACATGTTTAATACCATGTACACATCTTTGATTTAAACCCCTATATGTCATTTGGTGGCCAAAATGAGAACATTTGCTCGAAAGAAATCTAGTGGTTTGATGAGAATCGGGAAGACTGCACGATCCTGATTTGTGCAGGGTATTAATGTGCAGGAGTTGCCAATTCCAGGGTTTCTTTAGAATCTGGTAAGAGTGCTCAACCAGCTGTCATTTCTGTCCTGCCAGTGTGATGGTGCTGGGAGGGTCTGAGAGTTAGGACTCATTTTCCTTCCTTAGGTGATGTTCTCCTGACAGAACACCTGGGTTATTTGTTATTTGTCTTGAGTTGGAAAGCAGTTTGCACTTTCACCCTTAAATTTATTCATCCTTTGATGTAAAATTTTTGTATGCAATTCTCAATTCTTTTAGAGATAACAAATTTTGGTTTTCTACTGTCATGTGAGAGCATTAGGCCCCAATAACAAGTCATTGTGAGAAAAATAAAGTGCTTTAGTTAAAACACATAAACACACACACACCTAAGGTTGAGGAAAAAAAAGTTACTTTTGAATATAGTATTTAGAACACATGTTTTCAGGTCAAAGCAAATAAGAACTCTAAATAAACTCCAACAGGTAGGCATTTATCCCCCCACAGGAATGAATAAACAATTTGAAGTTACTTATTGGAATTCTAAGATTGAGCAAATATGTAAATATATTGGGGAAGTGGAAGCCAAGTTTCTCACGGTTGGAGACTGGGTTACAAATATGAAGAGGGGAGAGTATAGTATGGACCCTGTAGCATTAGACTGGCATTGGAGATATCCATGTAAACTCATGGATATATACATCTCACCCATTTCCCAGCTATATCCTCCAAGAGGGCCTAGAAGTAATGATGCCACAGTAATATAAGTACACCTAGTATTCAGATCTTGATTTCTGAACACTTCCACTAGACAGGTTTTTTTAAACTATGAAGGGTAAACTAGAAATTTTACAGCAGAGAAACCTGGTTGAGCCTTCTTAATCAAACGAACAAAGTTCGCGTTGGCAGAAATGGAACTATTGGGCAGTAATATCGCAATATTACACACTGATAACCCAGCATCCCTTCTGCAGACTTCCTGCCAAAAGCGTATAACATGAATCTAAGTATGATGAAACTGAAATTGAGGGACATTCTACAAAATATGTGGTCTATACTCTGCAAGCTGGAAATGTCATGAATAACAAGTCAGGAACTATTTCCAATTAGATTTAGATTTAGGAATCTAAAAAGACAAGGCAGCCCTGACCCATGTAGCTCTGTTGGTTGGGCATCATCCTGCAAATCAAAGGTCACTGGTTCCATTCCTGGTCAGGGCACATGCCTGGGTTGCTGGCCTGGGGTATGCGGGAGAAGCAATCGATCTATGTTTCTCTCCCTCTCTTTCCTCCTCCCTTCCCCTTTCCCTAAGAATAAACTAATAAAATCTTTAAGAAAAAGACATGACAATTGAATGTAAAGCTTGTATGACTTTGAATTTTCTCTTGTTATAAAGCATATCATCAGAACTGACAATACCTCAATAAGGTCTGTAGAAAGTAGTATTGTTTCAACGTTTCTTTCCTGATTTTGAAAACTGTACTGTGGATATATAAGGGAATTCATTGTTGTTCCCATAGGAAAAGGAGAATAACACCTACCCCATAGGGTTGTTAAGAGCATTAACTGCATTGATTCACATACAAAATTTAGGACAAAATATTCAGAAAATACAGAGAAGAATATCATTGGGAATTTGGTTACAAGAAAGAATCTCATTGGATGTGGTAGGTTTCAATAAATGACCATCCTATACCTTCAACTTAGGTACAGAAAAACAAAGGTTCTGCCACATGGATATGTTCAAGAAGGAATATAGCTGCCAAGAACGACTCCTTGTAGTTAACTGCACACAAATCCATAGCTAGAGTCCAGCTGCTATTGCTGCCAGAAGCCTGTCACGCACACTGCATTTTAAGGAAAAGCTACAAACTGTTAAGGGGACTATATGGTAATGGAAAAAAATACAATAAAAAAAAACACCCTACAAACTGAACCTTTAAACTCCTGTACAATGCTCCCAACACCAACTCTTATAGGAGTTCCTGGTATTATCTTTTGACCAATTGGCTGAGAGCTACATAGCTGTATCCTTATTTGTATCTTTAATGACTAAAATGACCAATCAGACCTTGTTAATGACCAATCAGACTGTGCAAATTTTACTTCCTCATTTGCATAAAATGGACCCATCAGGGAACAAGGCAGGGACTTTATAAGCAGCAGCCTTGGCCTGACTGGAGTATCAGTTAGACTACTTCCCAATGTGTTGAGGTTACAGGGCTGCTCCTGGGTCAGGGCACATATAAGAATCAACTAATGAATGCATAAATAAATGGAACAACAAACTGATATCTCGTTCTCCGCTCTTCCTTCCTCTCTAAAGTCAGTAAGTTTAAAACTTTGTAAAAATTGGTGTTCCCTTTATCTCTGGGGATACACTTTGGGCTTCCACTGAGGCTTCATTTCCTGGGTTTGCAAACTGTCCTCTCCAATAGTTTCTCCTCCCAATTTGGGGCTTTTATTAACATTAGGCTGGTGGCAATGAAATTCTGCCCACACCAGTATCCAAAGGTGCCCAAGCTCAAGGATGCAGGCTTAGAAAAGCTCATGGGCACTGTAAGCTCCTGGATAAAATGGTGGGTCTCCTTCCAGTTCCAGTACCTGAAGTGAGTTTATCCTTAGGTAGGCAGGTTAACAAGAAAACTTAGTAATATCAAACACAATCTTTCAAAATCAAATGAACAATAGCTCATTAAATGGCTACCATGTCCTGTTGCGGGTGCAAGACACGCCCCTTCACCCCTCCATCACCGAGACTGCTGAGTGTGAGTCCAAGGACAAGTGGGTGGCACTAGGTTGAAACTTTGGCCTGGCTTAGAAGCTCAGCTTCTTTCAGCTCTTCTCTGAGACTGGCTGTTTGTTCTCAGGCCAAAAAAAAAAAAAAAAGTCCTTACATTAACCCGAGACACCTGGAAAAGGAATGAAAATTTTAAGGGTGTTTGTAACTTTTTTTGCCCTGCTAGTATATAAATCGCATTTCTGCCTGGACACTTCACCCGGAGATAGTGGAAAATTATTCCTCAGGGCAGAGGGCCCAGTTCTGCCCGTCTCCAAATCGTGAAGGCTGAGAACACAAAAGCCAGCTGGATAGGCTTTTGCCTCAGGCCCTGGGCCTGAAGCTGGGCTCAGGAGTACGGGAAGTCTGTTAGTTGAGGTGTGAGGGTTTTTTTTTCCCATATGCGCTGCAAGACCCAACACGGCGTGGTTGCTAGCTCGCCGGGGCAGCCTGGGTTGCACAGAACAAGGGTCTCTGAGCTCAGGGCAACAGCCCCGTAACATGGGGGGACAAAATGGCGGCTGTGCCCAAGGTCCAAACTACAAACGGGTTTCAGGCCACAGAAAAACCACAACTCCCAGAATGCTCTACGCCGAAGCCTGCAGGCCGAGGAGTACTCCAGCGTTGCTCGATGGGACGGTAGGCCCTGTGCCCCGCCCCCCAGCCGAAAACCCTTCGGCATACGTTGCTGGCTCTGAACCCCTCCCTAGCCCTGTATCGCACTGGCCGACGGGACTCGTAGTTCTTAGGTAACAGAATTGAATGTCCCTCAGGTCTTACGAAACTACATTTCCCGATGGGGTTTTAACGCCTGCGCACGAGGTCGTGGTGCATACTACGGCTCCCGGCGGGTTCTGCGACGCTCGCGGCTGCGCGCTGACGCACTTACTTAGCCGTGCTGACGTGCAACGCGGCCCAGGCGGGGTGCGAGTGGCGCAGTCGGAGCCCGCTGCGGCCCCTGAGGAAGCGAGGAGGCGTCAGTGGTGGCTGAGGCGGGCGGACTGGCGAGGCGAGGCGGCGGCTCTGGGCCCCGAGAGACTCGGGAGGTCGAGCAGCGGTAGCACCTCTTCCCCCTCCGAAGCGGCGGGCGGCGGCGGCGGGTGAGAGGGTGAGGAAGCGCCTGAGCCGGGTGGGGGAGGGGCGGTAGCCCCGGCTCCAGGCCAAAGCGCGCGGAGAACGGTCTAGGCCGCCGCGCGCAAGCGCGCTCGCCGCCCTTACCTCGCGCGGACGCCCTCGCTTCCCTGCCTCCCCTCCCCCGCCTCCCCTTCCCGCGGTTTCTGTCGCGCGAGGGGTTTTACTCCTTCCCCTCCCCCATGGCAACGGCGCGCGCCTCCGACTGCATTCAAGCTGGCGCGCGTGCTCGGCTTCTCGCCTCCCCCACGCGTGCGGCCGAGGAGGCCCTGATATAGCTGCTCCTCCCGGCATTTTCTAGGCAGGGAGGGCGCGGTGGCCATTGGGGCCTGCTTCGAAATTCTTTCTCCCGCCCCACTCCTTTCTCGTGGCTCTTGGGGCCTGTGGTCTGCCTGGGGCCTCCCAGACTTCGGGGCGCCACGCAAACCCATCCCCCATCCCCCCCCCCATGGCTGAAAATAAGCGTTGGAGTCCTAGCCAGTGCAGAGAAGGCCTTGCACTAGATGCGCGGGAGGGTTAGACCATCAGGAGCCGTTACTGTTTGTCGTGAAAGTATTAAAGAAAAGCGCCAAACCTTTAAAAAAATTTTAACCTGGGTATGTAAAGGCAGCCCGTGTCCTTTTTAAAAAAAAATTTTACTTTTCATCATCTACTCAAAAGTTGTATTAAAGTTAGGGAGGAGGTTGTTGGAGCCTTTCTTTGGTAAGAAAACGCTGGACTTTTTCAGGCACTATTTGGCACGTAATGCTTCTGAGCCTTGGTTTATATTCATGCTTAAGATATCTTTTGGATCAGAAATTCGAAGAGCGTGTTTCATCTTCCATCTTAAGTGTGTGGGCTTAGGTGTCTGCTTGAACTAATATTTTAAGCTTTTTGGGTTCCATAGTGTCAACTCAGCTATACAGCGCCCCAGTGCTGAGCTTGCTTTGCTTACATATATCAGTTTTCTTGCACATTCCCCCTTAGATCGCATTTGGTGCCTTTCGTTTCTTGGATACCTTAATATTGTATTTCAGGATCGTCTTCTGTCTTATTAGTTAAGCAATTATCTTTTGTATTCCTTTTCAGCTTCTATTTTCTGTCTTTGGCTTGGGAACTTTTGCATACCCACAGTCCATGGACCCCAGTTTACGAATTCCTATTTTATAAAGTTACTTGGTTTTGGTGATTTGTGTGTGTTGTTGATGTACCCCTGGTCTGACCGTCCTTTTAGTGTTTCAAGCACTGCCTTGGATGGTATGGGGTTTTTTTCTTTTCCTTTTTTGGCTCATTCCCTACAAGTTCTCCAGTTAATTGTGACTTAATACCTTTTGCTTAGTAGCTACTGGTTTAACCTCCCTTGGGAATGGGAGGATTATTGTGTGAGGTGGTATGGAAGTGTGGGTGAATGGTTAAAACAAAGAATTAATTGCAGGTCAGAAGCATTCTGCAAGGGGAAATTAGGTGAAGTGTGTAGAGAGGCAAAGAAAGACCTAGAATTAGCGCGGGGGAGGATTGGTATTTAAAAAAGTGAGGGTTGGGAGGTAGAGAAACTGATTTCTTAGGCTGTAAAAAAGTTTTTCATTTTCTTGTGCATTATCACTTATCTGTCCTAGACTAGTCTTACCTGTCACTTCTTTACCCCAGTATGGTTCTCTTTTTCTGTTTTCAAATTCCTCTTGAGTCTGCTATTGGGATAGGCAGGGACCCAGTCTTAGAGTTAGGGGGTGGGAGTCCAAACTTACAGAGTTGAGCTATCTCTCTTTCATTCAACACTTGCCATACTTTTTAAATTTTATTCATTTATGTTTTGCTTTAATACATTTTCCCAGGCATTTGTATGATGTTATTTTATTCTGGGATTTTTACAAAAACCCTATAGCTTCCCTTTTATCCAGTTCATTCTCTCTCCTCTAGTTATATAACCTATCTGTCTACATCGTTCCTTGTATAGTTCTCCTCACACATTTATACTCCATGAAATTATCTTGTCCAGGTTAAGTTGGTAAAAGAAATAGAATATATTAGCATGACAAAGGAGTAGACCATAGCCACAAAATCTAACCAGAAAAACTGGGGCTTGAGGGCTCTTCAGAGTCTTGCTGGGGTTGGGACAGGTTGAGAGGATAGAACTTGGTGGGAGGCATGAAGATAACAATATGACAGGGATAAGGCAGGCCTAGAAGAGAAAAACTAAGAAGGTGAGATGCAGGGGACTGGTAGGGAAAGCTGGAAGTTTGACATAGTAAAAGTGAGGTATAAAAGTTTAAGGCACAGAATATAGAGAAGGTATGGGAACAGAACAGAGGAGGCGGATTTGATGTATTTAGTGCATTGAGTTGAAAGCAGGTTCATTTAATGGGTGCTAAGGAGACTTGGATGAGCTGCAAATCGTGTGAAAAATCCTGATGAAGAATTGAAGGGATAAGTTATCTGTTGGGTAGTTGATAAGAGGTATAAATATGTGGAGTCAAGGAAATGGCCTCTTAACCTGGGAAGTAAAGTACAAGAGGATTATGTATCCAAGATTCATGAGTCTCTGATTTGCATGTTGGCCTTTCGTCTGGGTGTGAGGCTGCACAGGATACTTTTGGTTTATCTTAAGAACCAGTTGGTCTACCTGTTTAGATACTAGGGGCTGTTTAGTCCATTTTGTATTCATAACCCTGCAGTCTGAAATCCTTAGGCCAGTTCTTGGAAGAGTCTTTGGACTTGAACTGCAGGCCCTTGGGTGCCACAGATCTGTGGTGTTTGTTGTGCTCAGTTTGGAGGCTTTAGTTACCAAAGGTTAGGAATTAGAATAGTTGGTGGAGACACCACTTGTTTGTATTGGGGCCAAAGGAGAATAAATAGACAGCATGGAGAAATACGAGAGAAAGAATTTTTATTTGTTTAGGGTAGAAAAAAGAAGAAAATCTAGGTGCAAATAGTAATGGCTCTTGTACATTGAAGGAAAAGGCTATAAAGGCTGGGCTGTGAGTTGGAAAGAAAACAGTATGGGAAGGATGAAGAAGGTTTTGTTAGGAAACCAGGAAGATTATGCAGCTAAAGGTTGTTTAGTGTGGAAATAACACGTTGAAATAGATCTGAAGGAGAGCAGGGATTTGGGTGGCGGTAAGTGGTTAGTTTGAGGCCAGGGGCCTGATCCATGTTTCCCCGCTCCCCTTCAGGAGCGGTGGTGCCCCCCTCCCCCGCCCTGGGCACGGGGCCATGTACAACGGGATCGGGCTGCCGACGCCCCGGGGCAGCGGCACCAACGGCTACGTCCAGCGCAACCTGTCCCTGGTGCGGGGCCGCCGGGGTGAGCGGCCTGACTACAAGGGAGAGGAGGAACTGCGGCGCCTGGAGGCTGCCCTGGTGAAACGGCCTAATCCTGACATCCTGGACCACGAGCGCAAGCGGCGAGTGGAGCTGCGATGCCTCGAGCTGGAGGAGATGATGGAAGAGCAGGGGTGAGGGGAGGGCTGGGGGAGAGCCAAGCACTGAATGAGTACAGAGCTGGGGGAGTTAGCTGGGGCGTAGGATGCTCAAGGCTTGTTGAAAGAGGCCTGGAGAGGAATTGTAGGAGGGGTGGAGGAAAAGGAATTAGCATAATGAAAGGAGTTAAGGGACAGTTTAGAGTGGGAGATGAGGAAACTGTGTGGGACATATAAGGGAGTCTCAATTTAGATGGAGGCACACGGGGAGAGGGGGCAATTGAGAAACAAAAATGTGCTTTAAGAGAGAGGTGGGAAAGCAGAACCCAGGCAAGAGAAGATCTAGGTAAGCTGACAGGTGTTGTCATTGATAGAGAAGAGGAAAGTAAATGGATTTAAGGGTTGAAACCTTGGAGAGTAGCAAAGGCAGGAAAACAACTAGAATAATACCTGGCTGGATAAGGAGTATGGGTTGGGTAGGAAGTGAAATTTTAGAAAAGGAGCACATTCAGGCAGAATACCTTTTAGAGCAGTGGTTTTCAAACTTCAGCAGTGGCGCCCCTTTCATACAATACACCTTACCTTGGAATCCTAGGAAATGAAAGATCTGTCCTTGTTGAAGTTGGGGAGGAGCACCTGGAACTCTGCCTGCGTAACTTTCTTTTCTTGGCCCCAGTGTAGCATGTTTAAAATCCACTGTTCTAGAGGGTGTAGTAAGTGAAAGAAAGATGACAGGGAAAAAATTAGGAGGATTTAAGAGAAGGTGCTTTAGGTGACAGCGAGTGAAAAGTTCTATGTGTGCATGGAGAGGGAAGGAATCCTGGGGAATGAGGAAATTGTAAACCTGGGACTGGGGATGGTATCTAATAAAGCTCTAACCCTGAAGGGATTTGTTCTCCAGGTACGAGGAACAGCAAATTCAGGAAAAAGTGGCAACCTTTCGACTCATGTTGCTGGAGAAGGATGTGAACCCTGGGGGCAAGGAAGAGACCCCAGGGCAGAGGCCAGTGTGAGTGTTTCACTCTGCTTTGATTTCCGCTGAATTAAATACTGTTCCTTCTGCTTTTCTTCCTTCTTACCTTATACTTCCTGCTCTGTCTTCCTTTTTCCAATCCTGTTTGGCTCCTGTGTATAATTGTATAAAAATGACTGCTTTTTTGCTCTCCATGTCCTTCACACACCTTTGCTGTTTTTTTCTTTAGGATAACTGAGACTCACCAGTTGGCAGAATTGAATGAGAAGAAGAATGAACGTCTCCGTGCCGCCTTTGGCATCAGTGATTCCTATGTGGATGGCAGCTCTTTTGATCCTCAGCGTCGTGCTCGAGAAGCCAAACAACCAGCTCCTGAGCCTCCCAAACCTTACAGGTACACAAGACCAAGAAACCAGTGCTAGTTTTTCTCGTCCTAGTTCTAAGCATTCTGCTCTGTTTCGTTTTTTTTTGGTGGACTGTTTCTTCCCAAACTCTTCAGATTTTGTTTTTCTGAAGTTGAAATGTCTGAGAAAATTTGTCTTGACGTCCTTCTTTCTTTTCATCGTTCCCCAGCCTTGTCCGGGAGTCCAGCAGTTCTCGCTCACCAACCCCAAAGCAAAAAAAGAAGAAAAAGAAGAAAGATAGAGGACGGTAAGTTAGTTGGAAAGTTAATGTAGTAAGATAGAGGACTAGTCATATCATGCATGCATTTTCTTTCCTTAGTCAATATCCTTTTGTGTGTCTGTCTCAATATAAAGAATTCTTGCTAGGAAGCAGGAGAGAGTTGTCAGACACTTCAGGGAAGAGGGGGTTATTAGGTTTCAGCTGGGAGAACGAATGTATATGCTTTAGAGGGGAAGGGTTGATTCTACAGCTGTGTCAATTTAAGAACCGGCCAACAGCACTTTGGATTTCTGGAATTTTTCATTTTGAAGTTTGTTGTTATAAGGAGGAAGCACCTATGCTTTATAGAGAGTAAATAAGTCATGGGCTTCAGTCTGGGAGTGTATTGCTGTTGGAGCTGTTTTGTGCTTTTAGATGCCTTTGAGGGGAGTATTGTAAGTGGGGATCCAGGGAAGGAGCTAAGCAGAATGACCTTGTTTCTGAATTGGTCTTTAGCAGGTCAGAGAGCAGCTCTCCTCGGCGAGAGAGGAAGAAGAGCTCCAAGAAAAAGAAGCACAGGTATGAAGTGGGAGTACATGAAGTGATTGGAGAGGATTAATGAGTCCAGGTAAGATACTGGTTTATGTTTTATCTTTTTTCTTTGTCCAACAGGTCGGAATCGGAATCCAAGAAACGGAAGCATAGGTAAGAGCTCTTTGGGGCATAGGGAACATGTTGGTATATAGAGCAGTGAGCCATTGCTTGATGGCCTTGCTTGCTTGTCTGCAGGGGTCTCTCTTTCTTGGAGTAAAATTCAGTTCCTTATTCTGTCAATAACTCCTTGATTCTTTTCTATTTATTTTATTTACTTAAATCATTTTTGTAAAGATTTCGTTTTTATTTATTTTTAGAGAGGGGGAAGTTTGGGAAAGAGGGAGCAAAATACCAGTTGATTGCCTCTTGCACACCCCCAATTGGGGACCTGGCCTGCAACCCAGGCATGTGCCTTGTCTGGAACTGAACTAGTGACCTTTGGATTTGCAAGCTGGTGCTCAATACGCTGAGCCACACCAGCCATGGCTAAATGATTATTACTTTTAATAATCTTAACTTACTTCATAGGTCTCCCACTCCAAAGAGCAAGCGTAAATCTAAGGACAAGAAGCGGAAGCGGTGAGTGAATTTGTGAGACTTGGAAGAGAATTTGCTTAGCAAGTTGATGAATGCCATCTAGAGGGATAGGGTAGAATCAGTCATGTAACTGCCTGGTAAAGGGTTGAGGGATGGATGAGGGTAATCCAGTACAGGTATGACAGCATCCTGAGTTGTGGCTGGTGGTCTTCCTTTAGATCTCGAAGTACAACACCAGCCCCCAAGAGCCGCCGGGCCCACCACTCAACTTCTGCTGACTCTGCTTCCTCTTCTGATACTTCCCGCAGTCGGTAAGGGGTGGTCCAGGAGGACGGGAGGGAGAGGGACTTGTGGGTTAATCAATTTAATATTTATTGAGCGCCCACGGTGTGCTAGGCGCTGCACAGACCATTCGGAAGACACGGTCCCTGCCCTCTAGGAGCTGACAGGCTAAAGCAACAGGATGGACAGACATATACATTTCCCCTTCTCTTTTTTTTTGTTTTTTTGTTTTTTTGTTTATTTTGTTATTTTTTGTTTTGTTCTGATGTATATGGACTGCCAGAATAGGGGGGGTGGTGGTTTGTTCGTGGTGTCTGGGGGAGGAAGGAATCCTTACCCTGGCTCCCTTAATCGGGGAAGGCTTCCTGAAAGAGGTGGGCTCAGAGGTGAGTTGTGAATGAAGCGGGTAGGGAATGGTTGGGTGGAGGGTTTGGGGAGGTTTGGGGGAGGTGAATAAAGGGGTAGAGGGAGAACATTTTTGGGGACTGTGTTGGGAACTGAAGGATCAAAGTGAATTGGACTTGAATTTCAACGAGTGATTTGTCTTGTGAATAAGAGAAGGCATTTTGAAAGAGGGTTGTGTATAGTCAGGAAAGGTGGATGGGAGCTGGGGAGGGGGTTTTCTATATACCCCTGAGCTGATTTCCTTCCTCTCCCCCATCCTCAATTACCTCCCTCAGGTCTCGAAGTGCGGCAGCAAAAACCCATACAACTGCCTTGACTGGGCAAAGTCTCTCCCCTGCTTCAGGGCATAAAGGGGAGGGAGACACACCTTCCAGAGAACCAGGTACCATCAACACAGGGCATCCTAGCAGCCCAGAGCCCTCTGCAAAGCCGCCTAGTAGCCCTTATGAAGACAAAGACAAGGAGGAGGTATGTTCCTAAGTTAATGGATGTTTATTGGGTTGCATAGTTATGAGCTTAGGACAAGTGTTTAAAGTGAAGTTACAGCTTACCCAGGATAAATGAATTTGGGGTGGGTTTTTTTTCCCTTTACATCTTCATATCCTTTAGAATTACGGTTTTCAAACTTCATGGACATAGGTTCTGCATTATTGTCCTGTTAATATATGTACACAGAACTCAAAAGTTTCTGTGTACCTAAGGCTTCTTAATACTTAGATTTCTCTAATGTTTTTATTTTTGTTAAATGCTGGTTGTGGCTAACTAAACTGTTTCATTTCACTGGGCTGTGGCCTGCAATCTGAAAACACTACTCTGGAATGGTTTTATAGCACCCGTTGTTTTATACTTGCTATTCTAATTCAAACCCTAATGTTTTCTTCAAGTATTACAGTATATTTTAATTGCTGCTTGCTGAATTCTTAGCTCTGTCATCCATTTTCCATGTCTTTTGTTTTTTCCTGTACTCCATTCTAATCTTTATTTACACAAGTCCTCAAACCTTTGCCTTTAATACAGTTATTTTTCAAGGATTAAATCAGATTCCACTCACTTCAGGGAACTGCTTTATCTTTCCATTTAAAAATATTTTTTCTGTTGTTATTTATAGCATTTTATAATGGTTCTTTGTTGTAAAATGTAATGTTTGTTGCTTACATTCAGTATCTTCTCTAGATTACAAGATTCTTGAGGTCACAGACTGTCCATATATTTATTTTCCCCCAGTGTTTTTTATGTTAAATGGCCTCATGTTAATTGAAGGAATGTGATGGCTTGTCTTGAGGAAAATGACCAATTGGCATAATGGGGTGTGTAGGGGAAAGGTTCCATTGAAAAGGATGTGGGAAATCTTGAGTGATAGGAAGCTTTGGTGCTTACATACCCCTGTTCCTACTTTTTTTTCCCCACTCTTAGAAATCTGCAGTTCGACCTAGCCCCTCTCCAGAAAGGAGCAGCACAGGCCCAGAACCACCTGTTCCCACTCCACTTCTTGTTGAACAACACGGCAGTTCCCCACAACCCCTTGCAACAACCCCCTTAAGCCAGGAGCCAACGAACCCACCATCTGAGGCTTCCCCAACCCGGGGTTGTTTACTACCTAAATCTCCTGAAAAACCTCCCCAGTCATCTTCGGAGAGCTGTCCACCATCCCCCCAACCTACCAAAGTTTCTCGGCATGCCAGCTCTTCCCCTGAAAGTCCAAAACCCACACTAGCTCCTGGGTCCCATAGAGAGGTGTCATCTTCTCCTGTGTCCAAGAGTCGATCACATGGCCAAGCAAAGCGGGATAAGTCACATTCCCATACTCCTCGTAGGGTGGGGAGGTCCCGTAGCCCTACCACAAAGAGGGGGCGATCGCGGTCTCGAACTCCTAAGAGAGGTCATTCTCAATCTCCATCTCCCCAGTGGCATAGGTCTAGATCTGTACAGCGGTGGGGGCGATCTAGAAGCCCCCAGCGACGTGGCCGCTCTAGGTCTCCTCAGCGACCAGGTTGGTCTAGGAGCAGAAATACCCAGAGAAGAGGCAGGTCTCGATCAGCAAGGCGAGGCAGGTCACACTCTAGATCCCCAGCTACTAGGGGCAGATCTCGTTCTAGGACACCAGCCCGGCGGGGCAGGTCTCGCTCTAGAACACCTGCAAGGCGTAGGTCACGATCCAGAACACCTACCAGGCGTAGGTCTTGGTCTAGAACACCAGCTCGGAGGGGCAGGTCTCGCTCTAGAACACCTGCTAGGCGTAGATCTAGGACCCGTTCAGTACGACGAAGGTCTCGTAGTAGATCACCAGCCAGGAGAAGTGGCAGGTCTCGCTCTAGGACCCCAGCCAGGCGTGGCAGGTCTCGCTCTAGGACCCCAGCCAGGCGTGGCAGGTCACGCTCTAGGACCCCAGCCAGGCGTGGCAGGTCTCGCTCTAGGACCCCAGCCAGGAGAGGGAGGTCTCGCTCTAGGACCCCAGCAAGACGGGGAAGATCCCATAGTAGAAGTCAAGTTAGACGGGGAAGATCTCACTCTAGAACACCACAAAGAAGGGGCAGGTCTGGCTCATCATCAGAGCGGAAGAACAAATTCAGAATGTCACAGAGAAGAAGCAGGTCTAACTCAAGCCCAGAATTGAAAAAATTTAGTGTTTCTTCAAGGCGGAGCAGGTCTCTCTCTTCTCCAAGATCCAAAGCAAGATCTCGATTAGCTTTGAGGCGAAGCCTTTCTGGGTCCTCTCCATGCTCTAAGCAAAAGTCTCAAGCATCACCAAGACGCAGTCGCTCTGGTTCATCCCAGTCTAAAGCTAAATCTCAAACACCGCCAAGGCGAAGTCGCTCTGGTTCTTCACCACCTAATCAGAAATCTAAAACACCATTAAGACAAAGTCCTTCCAGTTCATCTCAGCCTAAAGTGAAATCTGGAACACCACCAAGGCAAGGATCTGGAACAAGTCCTCACGCAAATGAACAGTCTGCAACACCACAAAGACAGAGCGGTTCTGAAACATCACCTGACCCTGAGGTGAAGTCTAGGACTCCTTTGAGACATAGCTGCTCTGGGTCCTCTCCTCCTAGAGTGAAATCTAGCACACCTCCAAGACAGAGCCGGTCTGGGTCATCATCTCCACAACCCAAAGAGAAGGCAGTAACATCACCAACACAGAGCCATTCTGGCTCCTCTTCTCCAAGTCCTAATAGGGTGATCTCTAAAACACCACCAAGGCAAAGCAGATCAGAGTCACCTTGCTCCAAAGTGGAATCTAGATTGTTGCAAAGACAGAGCCATTCTAGGTCGTCCTCCCCAGATACCAAAGTGAAATGTGTAACACCACCAAGACAAAGTCACTCAGGGTCTACTTCACCGTGCCCCAACGTAAAGCCTCAAACTCCACCAGGGCACAATCTTTCTGGATCAAAGTCAACATTTTCCCAAGAGAAGTCTAAAGACTCGCCAGCACAAAGTTGTTCTGGATCTTTGTCACTCTGTCTAGGAGTAAAGTCTAGCACACCACCAGAAGAGAGGTATCCAGGCACCTCATCTCTGCAACAGGAAGGACAATCTCACACTTCACTAGATTCTAGATCTGATACTTCAAGTCCAGAAACAAGACAGAGTCACTATGAATCTCTGTCTCTGCAGAGCAAATCTCAGACACCACCTTCAAAGGGTGGCCAGTCTAGGTCGTCTTCTCCGGTCAGTGAGCCTGCACCCAGATCTCCAACAACACAAGATGGAAGCAAATTGTCAGTAAGTTCTAGACTGAAATCTGGAATGTCTCCTGAGCATGACAGATCCCAGTCTGAATCTTCCCCATATCATGCAGTGGACTGTAAATCTCTTCTGGGGCCGGGTAGATTGGAGCCCTCTCCAGAACCAAAAAAGAAAACAGGCTTACTCCTTCAGGAGGATGTTACTGCATCATGTAGACTAAGTGACAAATTGAGTCCTACTCCAGGACAGAATAGACCTGAATTTTCACCAGTACTCAAAGACATATTTAGAACCCCAGTAAAGGAAAGAGGTAGTGTTGGGTCATCTCCAGATACAAAAGACCAAAGTAGTCCTATAGCTAAGCCAAACCAAGATGAAGAATTAATGGAGGTAGTAGAGAAATCTGAAGAATCCTCAAACCAAGTTCTGTCACATGTGTCTCCAGAACTTGAAGAAATGGCTGGAAGTCATTTTGAATTATCTCCTGAAATAGAAGAAAGGCCTTCTGTGTCTTTGACTCTTGACCAAAGCCAGTTGTTGCAGTCGTCTTTGGAAGCAGAAGTCCCTGCAGTGGCCTCAACTTGCGGTAGGCCAGATTTTTCTCCAGAACGTAAAGAACTGTCTAACTCCCCTCCCAGGGAGAGTATTTGTGACTCATCTTTAGAATTTAGAAACGCAGGTCCTGTTGCAGAAATACATGCTGGATTTTCTCCTGAGGTTCAAGAAGGTTTGAATGTACCTTTTTCTAATCAGTTGGAGACAGATACATCTCTTGACATGAAAGAACAATTGATGAGGCCTGCTAGACACAGCAGTTCTGAGTTATCCCTAGATGCAGTGGAAAAAGCAGGAATGTCTTCAAATCAGAGGGTCTCTTCGCCAGTACTTGATGCTATGCCTAAAACACCCTCAAGGGAAAGAAGTAGCTCTGCATCTTCTCCTGAACTCAAAGATGGTTTACCCAGAACCCCCTCAAGGAGAAGCAGGTCTGGGTCTTCCCCAGGACTTAGAGATGGGTCTGGGACTCCCTCAAGGCACAGCTTATCTGGATCTTCTCCTGGGATGAAAGATATACCCAGAACACCATCCAGGGGGAGAAGTGAATGTGATTCTTCCCCAGAACCAAAAGCTTTGCCTCAGACTCCTAGGCCAAGGAGTCATTCTCCATCATCCCCAGAACTTAGTAAGTGTCTTACACCCCAGAGAGAAAGAAGTGGGTCAGAGTCATCAGTTGAACAAAAGACTTTGGTTGGGACTCCTCTTGGGCAGCGGAGTCGATCTGGATCTCCAGAACTTGATGAGAAACCTAGTACATCCCCTCAAGAAAGAAGTGAATCAGACTCCTCTCCAGATTCTAAAGTTAAGACACGAATGCCACTTAGACAAAGGAGCCATTCTGGATCATCTCCAGAGGTTGATAGCAAATCCCGACCTTCTCCTCAGCTCAGTAGGTCTGGTTCATCCCCTGAAGTTAAAGATAAGCCAAGAGCAGCGTCCAGGGCACAAAGTGGTTCTGATTCTTCTCCTGAACCTAAGGCTCCTGCCTCAAGGGCCCTTTCCAGACGAAGCAGATCAGGTTCATCAAGCAAAGGCAGAGACCCTTCTCCTGAAGGCAGCAGCAGTTCTGACTCCTCTCCAGAACACCCACCCAAGTCCAGAATGGCTAGGAGAAGTTCTAGATCACCTGAGCCCAAGACCAAGTCACGCACTTCACCTCGTCATCGCAGCTCTCGGTCATCTGAAGTGACTAGGAAGACCAGAGTCTCCCGTAGAAGCCGTTCTGCGTCATCCTCACCAGAGACACGTTCTAGAACTCCCCCAAGACGCCGAAGAAGTCCCTCAGTGTCTTCTCCAGAGCCGGCTGAAAAGTCAAGATCCTCACGCCGGCGGCGTTCAGCTTCATCCTCCCGCACTAAGACAACTTCAAGGAGAGGTCGTTCTCCTTCACCAAAGCCTCGGGGGCTCCAGCGGTCCCGGTCTCGTTCAAGGAGGGAGAAAACCAGAACAACACGACGTCGAGATAGGTCTGGATCTTCTCAGTCAACCTCTCGGAGAAGACAGCGGAGCCGGTCAAGGTCTCGGGTTACTCGTAGGCGGAGAGGAGGCTCTGGTTACCAATCCAGGTCTCCTGCCCGGCAGGAGAATTCCAGAACCTCCTCTCGACGTCGAAGAGGTCGCTCTCGGACACCCCCAACCAGTCGGAAGCGTTCCCACTCACGCACATCACCAGCCCCATGGAAACGTTCCAGGTCGCGGGCCTCTCCAGCCACTCACCGGCGATCCAGGTCCAGAACACCCCTGGTCAGTAGGCATAGGTCCAGGTCACGAACTTCACCAGTCAGTCGTAGACGATCAAGGTCTAGGACATCAGTTACACGAAGAAGATCTCGTTCGAGAGCATCCCCAGTGAGTCGAAGGCGATCCAGGTCCAGAACACCACCAGTAACACGCCGTCGTTCAAGGTCCAGAACACCAGCTCGTCGGCGGCGCTCCCGTTCTAGAACACCACCAGTGACTCGCAGAAGGTCCAGATCTAGGACTCCACCAGTAATGAGGAGGCGATCTCGAAGTAGAACTTCACCCATCACTCGCAGAAGATCAAGGTCCAGAACATCTCCAGTAACTCGAAGGAGGTCTCGCTCTCGAACCTCTCCAGTAACTCGAAGGAGGTCTCGCTCTCGAACCTCTCCAGTGACACGCCGTCGATCTAGGTCTCGAACACCTCCAGCTATTCGGCGTCGCTCTAGGTCTCGAACCCCACTTCTGCCACGCAAACGTTCTCGGAGCCGCTCATCACTTGCTGTCCGTCGCCGTTCTAGGTCTCGTACTCCGCGAACCACTAGGGGCAAACGGTCCTTAACAAGATCTCCAGCCATCCGCAGACGTTCTGTATCTGGGAGTAGTTCTGATCGCTCACGTTCTGCTACTCCTCCAGCAACAAGGAATCATTCTGGTTCTCGGACACCTCCAGTGGCACTCAATAGCTCCAGAATGAGTTGCTTCAGCCGTCCTAGCATGTCACCAACTCCTCTTGACCGCTGTAGATCACCTGGAATGCTTGAACCTCTTGGCAGCTCTAGAACACCCATGTCTGTCCTGCAGCAACCTGGTGGCTCCATGATTGATGGTCCAGGTCCCCGAATTCCTGATCACACCAGAACATCTGTGCCAGAAAATCATGCTCAGTCTAGAATTGCACTTGCCCTGACAGCCATCAGTCTTGGCACTGCTCGGCCGCCTCCATCCATGTCTGCTGCGGGCCTTGCTGCAAGAATGTCCCAAGTTCCCGCTCCAGTGCCTCTCATGAGTCTCAGAACAGCCCCAGCTGCCAGCCTTGCCAGTAGGATTCCTGCCGCCTCTGCAGCAGCCATGAACCTGGCCAGTGCCAGGACACCTGCCATTCCAACAGCAGTGAACCTGGCAGACTCCAGAACACCAGCTGCAGCGGCAGCCATGAACTTGGCCAGCCCCAGAACAGCAGTGGCACCTTCTGCTGTGAACCTTGCTGACCCTCGTACTCCTACAGCCCCAGCTGTGAACCTGGCAGGAGCCAGAACACCAGCGGCTTTGGCAGCTTTGAGTCTCACAGGCTCTGGCGCACCCTCAAATGCTGCAAACTATCCTAGCTCCAGAACACCCCAGGCTCCAGCCCCTGCAAACCTGGTGGGTCCTAGATCTGCACATGCCACAGCTGCTGTGAATATTGCCAGCTCAAGAACCCCGCCAGCCTTGGCCCCTGCAAGCCTCACCAGTGCTAGAGTGGCTCCAGCCTTGTCTGGTGCAAACCTCACCAGCCCCAGGGTGTCCCTCTCTGCCTATGAGCGCATTAGTGGCAGAACCTCACCACCACTCCTTGACCGAGCCAGGTCCAGAACCCCGCCAGCTGCTGCAAGCCAGTCTAGAATGACTTCTGAGCGGGCTCCCTCTCCTGTCTCTAGAATGGTCCAGGCTCCTCCCTCACAGTCTGTTCTCCCTGCAGCTCAGGATCGGCCTAGGTCCCCTGTGCCATCTGCTTTTTCTGACCAGTCCCGATCTTCACTTGCCCAGACCACCCCTGTAGCAGGATCTCAGTCCCTCTCTGGGTCAGTGGCAAAGGCCACATCCTCTGCTGGTGACCACAATGGCATGCTCTCTATCCCTGTCCCTGGGGTGTCCCACCCTGAGGGTGGGGAACCACCTGCCTCTTCGGGGACATTGCAGCCAACAAAGGAGCGGCGGAGTTCCTCCTCATCCTCATCCTCAAGCTCATCATCATCCTCGTCATCGTCGTCCTCGTCATCATCATCATCTGGCTCCAGTTCTAGTGACTCGGAGGGCTCTAGCCTTCCCATTCAACCTGAGGTAGCACTGAAAAGGTAAGGGAACTTTCAGAACTTTTTAAAGGGGAAGATTTTGGAGGTGGGGTGGGGTGGGGAAGGGAAAGTCCTGTCTAGAGGTTCTTGGCTTATTGAGGAAGTGTGGGAACCTTGACCATTAAGTTGGGGTAGAAGAGAATGCTGGGGAGGGTGGAATGGTGGGGGAGGGAGGGTGGAATGGGACAGAAAAGTCTCCAAAGGCTAATTCTTTAGAGTATAATGATAAGTTTTCCATCTCTACAGAGGACAGAACTAGAGGAAATGGACTTAATTTTACAGCAGGAGGGATGGCAGTTAGACCTCAAGAGGAACTCCCTGGGCTGGAAGGATCTTCAGAGGTCATCCCATCCCTCTCCCTGCCTCCAGGCAGGACGGCCCCTCCCCCCAGCCAGTGGCATACACACTCACAGGGACCTTCCCAAGCTGGCTCTCCGAGGAAGGAGACCACCCAGCTTTGCTCCCACACCTGAGCCCAGGGGCCGTATTCCTTCATCAGGGACATTCTTGAGATTTAACCTTGATCCCTTGTGCTGTGGGCCCCAGCCTGTTGCTTATGTTAGCAGAGGTTGGGTCAGCTTGGGGCCACCGCTTTCCAGAGAATTTGCTCACTGGCTTGCTGGCTCTCTGGCTTTGGCTGGGAGTTCCCAGGCCTTTCTCAGGCACCCCTCCCCCACTGCCCTTCCTCCAGGCCTTGGAAGGTAGGGTTGGGGCGAGGCAGCTTATCTTCTTGTGACAGTGTACTCTTCCCACAGGGTCCCTAGCCCTCCCCCAGTCCCAAAGGAACCTGATCGAGAGGGAAGACCTCAGGAGCCTACCCCAGCCAAGCGGAAGAGGCGTGATAGCAGCTCCAGTTCCAGCTCCTCTTCCTCTTCTTCCTCTTCTTCCTCCTCCTCCTCTTCCTCCTCCTCCTCTTCTTCCTCTTCTTCATCTTCCTCCTCCTCTTCCTCCTCTTCTACTTCTTCCCCTTCCCCTGCTAAGCCTGATCCTGAGGCCTTGCCCAAACCTGCAAGCCCTAAGAAGCCACCCCCTGGTGAGCGGAGGTGAGTGCTACCTTGCTTGAGATGGTAAGGGTGGGGTGTAACCCTGGGGTGTGAGATATCTGCTGGGTTTCTCACATGGACTCTGGTGTTTGGTTGTGTGGGAGGAGTCAGGCTCTCTCCTCCCCACCCACTGTTTTCGCCCTTTTATGATAGGGCTGCACCATCCAAGTAGGTGCCCCAGCCAAAATTGGGAGTTTTAGGTTCTTTCCTCTCCCTGTCCCTGAAATGTAGCTTGGTCCCAGGGAGTCTAGCTTTTTTAAGTTTCCCTATTGCAATTGCCAGGGCTCTGGTCTGGCCACCGTCATCTTCTCCTGACTCTGTCCACAGCCTCTTCCCTGTCTCCCTGCCTCCACGCCATTCTCTTCCACACGTAGCCAGAGGGATCTTTCTAAAACGCACACCTGGTTACTTCCCTCCACTCCACAAATCCTGGGACGCCCTGTGGCCTGCAGGATAAAGCCCCATCTCTGCGGGAATGGCGTGTGAGGCTCTACACCAACTGGCCTTGCCTGCCCTGTGTTCTCCTCTCCTGCCCGCCCCCACACATGCCCTCTGCTCCAGCCACACGCGGCGCCTTGCAGTCTAAGGAGAACCCCATGCCTTTGGACATGCTGTTCCTTCTGCCTGGAATTCCCTTGTCCGCCTGGTGAACTCCTCGTTCTGCAAGACTCCGCTCAAACAGCACCTTCGAGAAGACTACCCTGCCCCCCTTCCCTTCATCTCCCTCCCCTGGGTCCCCAGACCTACCTATATTGGTCCCTGCGGGGCTGCTTCCCACACACGGGGCTGAGCACGCCTCCCTTGGCCTGCCTTCATCACCAGACCAAGCTCCTCCAAGGGCAGGGACTGTCTTTATCTTTGTATACCCCATGCCCTGGCCACCGGGGCACTCGGTGGATGGTATGCGGGCGGATGGGTGAGTGAGCAGACAAAGGTGGGTCTGAGGCTGGCCCTGTGTGGTATGAGGTTTGGTGGTCAAGGCTTGTGGGGGTGGTCCTGAGTGCTGGCTGGTGGGTTTAGAGGAGTGTGGCACTATGGGAACCTTCTCTGCTCCCCAGGTCCCGCAGCCCCCGGAAGCCAATAGACTCCCTCCGGGACTCCCGGTCCCTCAGCTATTCGCCTGCTGAGCGCCACCACCCCTCTCCCCAGCCCTCACCACGGGACCAACAGAGGTAGGGCCATGGGGGTGTGTTCTTGCCTCATGTCCGTAATCATCCGTTTGGCCATAGACTTGTGCCAGTTTTGAGGCTCAAAGATGCTAGAGGTTGCGGTGGGTGTGTGTATGTGTACACACATCTACATGGTCTGATGTCTGTTCTGTGTTGCAGCAGTAGCAGTGAGCATGGTTCCAGGAGAGGTCAGCGTGGGGACAGTCGCTCCCCAGGCCACAAACGCAGGAGGGAGACACCTAGCCCACGCCCTGTGCGGCACCGCTCCTCCAGGTGTGTTCATCATACTCCAGGAGTGGGCTTTTTATGAGAGTACTGGCTGATTGGGATGTCTGCATTGATGGCAGTATTCTTTGTTGCAGGTCTCCATGAATTTTTTTTTTGGGAATCCCACCACACCCCAAGGTCTGGATCTACAGGAGTATCCCCTTTGTCCCAAACAGCTGTGGGAAGGGTGCTTGTCCACCTCCCACCCCTGGACCCTGGCAGCATTTTGAGGGGAAGGGCTCTTTCCCTACCCTACTTTTTTTCTTTGTTCCTGCAAAATGTTAAATCTCTGTGAGTTTTTTCTGGTTCACGTTTTGGGGGGTTTGGGGTGGGTGGGAATAAGAATGGGAATTGCTGGAGGGGAGGATACAGTTCAGGATTCCAGTCCTGAATTAGAAAAGGCCCAGGAGGCACTGCCCCCCTTTACCCGAGATTGGGGGTGGGGGTGATGATGGTCTGGGACTTGGGAATTTGTGTGTTGTGGAAAGGGGCAGGAATTGAAATTAGTTGGCCCTTACTGCCCCCCAGTGAGATTGTGGCCCGTCCCCCCAACTTTTCTTCATGTTTCTTAAAGGTATTTTGGTTTTTTAAAATCTGTACAGCAAGGCAACTTTTTCTGTCAAATAAAAATGAGAAATGCAGGAATTTGGTCTGTGGACTGTTCATTAGGGGTTGGAGAAGGGCAGGGAGAAGAGCTGCCACTTCCATTGACTGCAGTCCAAGAGCTGTGGGGCCCATGTAGAACCACCTTTAAAGCCACACACTGGTTCTGACTTATACTTTTGTTCCTGGCGTTTGGAGCAGGACAGACCAGAGGTACCTGTGTGGGACCCAGCAGGGAGGCAGTGGACTACCGTGAATGAATAGAACCATGTCTAACTTTTTTGTCCCTTGGCTGAAGCAGTCTTAAGACTCTCCTGGGGCCTTTTGAAGCTAGGGTGGGCTTGGGGTGAATTGGGAGGGAATCCCATCCTGGTGGGGATGATGCCTGGAGTCAGGAGACGGTACACAGAAAGAGGCCATAATCAGGCAGACACCCAAATCTTTTATTGGGGGGTATGGGGCAGTCGGGGTTGGGGCTGGGCTCTCTTCACTGCACAGCTTGTTCATTGGCACTGCTTCCTGAGTCCTGCGGCTTCATCACATCAGGCAGCTCTGGCGGGCTGGAGAATGGCTCGATGCGCAGGGCCTCAAATGCATCATCTAGAGAGGAAAACGGGAGCTGGAGGGGACAGCCACCTCCAAGCAAACACCCAACCTCACAAAATGTGTCTCCTCTACAACTCTTGACTTCCCTACATCCAACTGACTGGATTTAGTGGCCCTGTTGGAATGTCTCTCACCTCTATAGGGCCAACATGACCCTGCTCCCCTCCCTGAGCCTGGCCTTCCAATAGCTTAACATACTCGGAATACAATACCAGATCTTGCTATTGTGTCTCTTCCATCACTTTACTGCTCTTCACGGTCCCATATCAAGCTCTTTCTGACTCAGGGCCTTTGCACTTTGACATTCAGGGTTCAACTCAAACATCACCTCAGTCTTCCCCCAGCCATCCTACACAACCAACCTCTCTGCAGCCCCATGGCCAGTGCCTAGGGAGCACTTAACTAGCTAAAATGGCTGTTTTCTTTTGAACAGGGCTTTCCCCCCCCACTCAACAGTGGCTCCAGGAAGGCCTTCCTGTCTTGTTGCCACTGTCACCTCAAAGCAGAGCAAATGAACCCCCTTTCTTTTTTCTCCTGCACTTTTTTCCCACCAAGGAGACTGTTCCCTCTACCTGGCTTAGGGTTCTCACTCTATTAATGCCCCCCACCCCAATTTGGTCATGTGTGGTGGCAGTTTGGGTCATCATAATTTGGGGGTGGGTGGGTGGGTGGGTATGCAAATAGCATCCGGTGGGTATAAGGTAATTTCTGATTGTGTTCAGAGATGCTGCTAAGCATCCTGTAATGCATAAGACGACCACACACAAATTTATCCAGCCCTCAATGTCAACAGTGCTCAAGTTCAGACACAACCAAAACCACAAATCCACAGTGGTAATTCTTGCCTTCAGCAACCTTGCCCATTCTTTGTAAATAAAATCTGATGATGCCATTTAACACTTGAATTGGACACTCTGCCTAACTGAAGACAGTTTTGGGGTGAGAAGACACACCAGTGAAGACAGTTTTGGGGTGAGAAGACACACCAGTGTCTGCAAGCTGTGCAAGCAAACAATTCATCCAGAACTGTGTTTTTGCTTCTAGGGGAAGCAAAGAGCAGGCAGTCCATAGCTTTACCATCTGTAAAAAAGGATCTATCAACATCTTCCAAGAGCTGAGCAAGCCTATAATAAGGTGCCTTTGGTTTAGGAAGCAGAACAATGAGTTTTTAGTTCTCACCTCTGCCCTTTAGTTCTCACCTCTGAAGGGCAGCCCTGTATAGAATCTGATCTGAACAAGGTCTGCACCAGCTCCACACCTGCCTCAGCATCGCTGCGAGGGTCAGCAGGAACCCACATAAAGGCATTCAAGATTTCTGTTCACTGAGCACTTGAAGGCTGGGGCCTGGGATACACGAGGATTCAAGCTGCCGCTCTGGGAGGCTGGTCCCAGTAGCAAGCCCCTTGACAAAAATGAGAATTTCAGGCTTTGGAGGTAGGGGCTGCGGGGAAGATGTTAAGAAGCTGCTTGAGGACACACTGCTGAAATCTAGCAGTTGTCCTTATGAAACTGAAGTGTGGCTAAGGCTGTAGGCTCCCTTCCTCAGCCCTTGGTTTTCCTAACAGAAAGCCAGAAAGACAATTCATTGTAATTTAATCAAAATTACCCAGCCATCCACACAGGCTCTGGCTCCACAGCTATGAAACGGCTCTATGACCCGTTTCTTGAGACAAAAAAAAAATTTTTAAATCTCTCCCCACTATTTTTTGTGGGGCGCGGGTACACTGGAGGGAAGTACATCAACCCCAATCCTCAGGTTTCTAAACTTTGAGCAGGGTTCGCACGTGGGTCCATGCGAGTACAGGTTCTGAGGCAGGCAGGGCCTGGACCTGGCAGTCGTAGCAAATGATGGAAACTCCCCACATGCACTTTTAGTCATCCTTCAGACAGGCACAAGTCTGGCCTGCACTGAGAGGCTGAAGAAGTAAGTGAGGAACTGCTGAGAAAGTGCCTGACATGGTGTCTAGCTCAGGTAAGGTCATGGCAGCCTGCATCTGAACCACAGCTCTCCACACGACTGCTAGCAAGTCTGTCTACATCCCCAAAATATGGATGGCAATGCTTACCTCCCAGGGCTATCAAGAGGATGAGGTAGTACAATGGAAATAAAATGCAGGGCTAGGGCCAGGCACTCAGTAAGTTCTCAATAAGGTCTAAGATGGTGGTGGCACAGGAGGACGCTAAACTTGCCCCCACCATTAGCAAACTCATGTATACAAGTATATAGACAGCAATTACTCCAGCAAGACAACTGAGGGCTGAATGAAGAGTTTCTGAACAACAAGAGAAAGAATAGAGAAGGCTGGGAAGCCACAGAGCCCTCTAGGAGCTGCAGGAACTGTCTGGTCAAGGAGCCAGTGTGTGTCATTTTTTATATTACCCTACATTTAATAGGGTGGGGAGCTCTGAGTGCTTTGGCCTACCTGCAAGATCACCACTGGGTGTTCTTGGCTACATTTCACAGGCTTTTGCCTCCCCACAAAGGGAACAAGCCAGAAACAATGGGACATCACCACAAACATAAGGCCTTCCTGTGGAGACACTGCAGTTGTTTCCCAAAAGTTGTTTATGTCCCCCTCCTCCTTCATGGGGTGGTCATGGGCTCCATGCAGGTGCTTTGCCTACCAGCAAGGTCCCTAAGAGTGTGTTCCCAGACATCACCTGAGTCCACTTCAGCCCTGAACAAAGGGAGCGCGTAGATCAAAAAGCATTACTACATGCACCTGGCTGCCCAATCCTACCTGGAGCCACTCTGGCTCAGTGGGCCAGTAACCCCAGATGCCTCCTACCAGCCTGCCAAAACCAACCAGCACACACAGCCCACACAGGCCACTTCTACCTCAGGCTACTTTTTCAAGTCTGGGGGAGACAGCTATTTTGTCTAATTCATATAAACAAACAGAAAGTCAAATAAAATGAAAAGACAGAATACACCTTAAATGAATGAACATGAAAAATCAACAGAAAAACACCTGAAGAAGCAGAGACAAGTAATTTGCCTGATAAAGAATTCAAATAGTCATAAGGATGCTCTCCAAACTTAGAACTTCAACTAAAAAAAAAAGTATAATAAAGAATCAAGCACACCTGTAAAATACAATAACTGAAATGAAAAGTACATTAGAAGAAATGAAGAGATCAGTTAATACAGAAGAATGGATGAGCAACTTGCAAGACAGACTAGTGAAAATCAATCAGAAAAGTAAAAGCAAAACAATGTAAAAAAATGAGGATAGTTTAAAGAACATCTGGAATAATATCAAGCACTTAAACATTCAAATTATAGGCATCCAAGATGAAGAAGAGAGAGGAACAGAAACTTTACTTAAATAATGGCTGAAAACTTTCCTAACCTGGGAAAACAGGCATCCAAGCACAGAGACTGTCAAACAAAATGAACCCAAAGAGACCTAAACCAAAACATATAGGAATTAAAATAGCAAAAGTTAAAAAGAATCTTGAAGGAAACAGAAGGAAAACAATGAATTACATACAAAGGACACACCTTAAGGCTGTCACCTTTCTCAGCAGCAACTTTACAGGCCAGAAGGAAGTAGCAGGCCATTTTTAAAGTGCTAAAAGAAAGGCAACTGCAACCGAGAATAATTTACCCAGCAAGGTTATCATTCAGAGCTGAAGGAGAGATCAAGAGTTTACCAGAGAAGAAAAAACTACAGGAGTTCATCACCACTAAACCACTTTTGTAATAAATAGTAAAAGGTCTCTTTAAGCAGAAAAGTACATAACCAGAAATAAGAAAATATGAGAAAAAAATCTTACGGGTAAAACTAAATATTTAATATAGTAAATCAGACATGTAAAAACCCATTACAAAAATTAAAAGAAAAAAGTCTCAAATTCAGCTCAAACTACAATACTACAAGTAGTTAGAGGATATACAACACAAAAAGATCTAAAATATGATATCAATAACATAAAATGTAGAGGGAGGAGTAAAAATATAGTCCTAATTAAATATATTCAAACTTAAATACCTATCAGCTTAAAATAGAATGCTACAGATGATACAGAATGATATACATAGGCCTCATGGCAACCAGAGACCTACAAAAAATATAGAAAGAACAAAGAGAAAGCAACCCAAACAAAACCAGCAAACTGACTTCTGGCTAAGATGGAGGCATGGGTACACACACTTCAGCTCCTCGCACACCCATAAGGGTCACAACTAACTTCACAACAAAGAATAAGCAGAACTGCCAGAAAATCAAATTGTACGTAAGTCCAACAACTAAGAATTTAAAGAAGAAATATTCATCCAGACGGGTAGGAGGGGCAAAGCCAGGAAGCCAGTGTGGAGAGGACACAATCTGAAGGTGGCCAGGTGGCAGCAGCAGCCCATGCAATGCGTGGTCCCACGTTCACTTGTGGCAGATAAAGACTGAGAGGGACACCTGGGGAGCAAGCGATCCCAGGCCAGACCAAGCAATCTAGGCTTCCAGCACTGGGAATAAAGCCTCGTAAACTTCTAGCTGTAAAAACCAGTGGGAGTTGGGGCAGCAGAATAAACTGCTAGTCTCTCAGGAGAATCCATTTAAAGGGCCACCGTGATCCTAGAATGTATGCAAACCCACCTACTCTGGGAACCACCACCAGGGCAACAGCTAGAGGGGTGCCAATTGCACACAGGAAGTGGCTGAGGTCACTGGAAACGCCAGTGTCAAGCAAGCAGCACTGTTCCCTCTCCGACCCCTGCCTCACATATAGCTCCACAAAGCAGTGAAGTGGGTTGCCCCATCCTGGCGAATACCTAAGGCTCCATCCACCCAGACGCACCAAGACAGAGAGTCAAAGCAGCTCTGCCTAATACACAGAAACAAACACAGGGAGGCCGCCGAGTTGAGGAGGTACAGAAATATGGCCCAAATGAAAGAACAGATCAAAACTCCAGAAAAAGAACTATGTGAAATGAAGATAGCTACCTATCATACGTAGAGTTTGAAACACTGGTGATAAAGATGCTCAGAGAACTCACTGAGTACAAGCAAACGCATAAGGGAAGAAATGAAGGCTACACTAAGTGAAATCAAGAAAAATTCAGAGAGCCAACAGAGAAGGGAAGGAACCTGGAGATCAAGGATTTGGAACATAAGGAAGAAATAAACAGTCAAACAGTACAGAATGAAGAAAGAAGAATTAAAAAACATGAGGAGAGAATAAGACGACTCTGGGACATCTCTAAAAGTGCGAACATTCGAATCATAGGGATGCCAGCAAACCACAAGGGGAGAGATCCAGAGAAGGAACAGAGAACTATAAACACAACCAACACACAATCAACAAAATGGAACTAAGTACATACTTATCAATAATTACTGTAAATGGAAATGGATCAAATGCTCCAACAAAAAGACATAGGTGGTTAAATGGATTTTAAAAAATAAAATAACGCAACCATATGCTGCTTACAAGAAATTCATTTCAAATCAAGATGCATACAGACGGAAAGCAAAGGGACAGAAAAAGATATCCCATGCAAATGGAAATAAAAAGAAAGCTGAGGTAGCAATACTAATTTCAGACAAAATAGACTCTAAAACAAAAAATGTAAAAAAGGCGAGGAAGAACATTACATAATTACAAAGGGGTCAATCCCAATAAGATATAACAACCGTAAATATCTATGTACCCAACATAACAGCACCTAAATATATAAAAAATTATTAATGGATATAAAAGCTGATATATGTACAATAAGAGGGGATTTTAATACTGCACATGTATGGATAGATCATCCAGACAGAAAACTAGTAAGAAAATAATGGACTTATATGTCAGAATGAATTAACAGACATTACTAGAGCATTTTACCCAAAACCTGCAGAATATACATTTTTCCCCCTAAGTGCACACGGACAGTCTCCAGGATATGCTATGCCACAAAACAAGCCTCAATAAACTCAAGAACACTGCAATCATACCAACCATCCTTTTAGACCACAATGGCATGAAACTAAAAATCAACTACAGGAAGTAAGCTGGAAAAACACACACAAACATGGAGACTAAAGAACATGCCACTAAAAAAAACCAAAAGAGAAACAGAAACCAAATAGTATTTTGAAACAGATGATAATGAAAACACAACTTTTCAAAGCTTATGGGACACAGCAAAAACAATTCTAAGAGGGAAGTCCACAGCAATACAAGCTTACCTCAAGAAAAGGAAAATGCCAAATAAACAAATCTTATTCCACAGATGAAGAAAGAGAAGAATAGGACCAGGCAGTTTCATAGGCAAATTCTACCAAACATTCAGATTAAACCTATCCTCCTTACCATTTCAAAAAATTGAAGAGGGCCCTGGTTGGTGTGGCTCAGTGGATTAAGCACTGGCCTGAGAACCAAAGGGTCGCCAGTTGGATTCCTAGTCTAGGGCACATGCCTGGGTTGCAGGTCAGGTCCCCAGTGAAGGGCATGCAAGAGGCAACCCAACCGCACACTGATGTTTCTCTCCCTCTTTCTCCCTCCCTCTCTAGAAGTAAATAAATAAAATTTAAAAAATTGAAGAGGAATGTTTCCACATTCATTCAGCATTACCCTGATACCAAAACCAGACAAAGACATAAAAAAGTTAAAAAAAAAAAACAAAAAAAAAAAAACCCAACCCAAGAAACAAAAATACCCAGGCAATACCCTTGATGAACACAGATGTAAAAATTCTCAACAAAATATTAGCAAACCACATTCAACAATGTATTAAAAGGATTATACACCATGACCAAGTAGAATTCATGTCAGGGATGCAAAACGGTTCACCATTTTTGTAAACCAATCAACATGACACATCACATTAGCAAAATAAAAAATAAAAATCACATGATCATGACAATAGATGCAGAAAAAGCATGAAAAAATTGAAATCCTTTTATGACAAAAGCTCTCAATAAAGTGAGTACAGAAGAAACATATCTCAACATAATAAAGGCTACATATGACAAACCCACAGATATCATACTTAATGGTGAAAGCTTGTCAAAAATGAAAATTAAAATAAATGGAGGTGCTGTAAGATGGGGCAAAAGCTGCCATGCCTGAGGAACTGCCTTGTACATTTTATGCTTCAAATCTCTGGAACACTAAGGGAAAATACCCTTTGGAGTGGGCCCAAAGCAACATTGTGCCCCAAAGGAATGTTTCAAAATATAACAAAAAAGCAGTTATTATAACTACTGAAGACTACTGGACTGAAAATTTTAAAAAACACTGTTTAGAATTAACATTGCTATATTACCTACACCAACAGAAACGCCTCCCTTCTACTGATGTAATTGTTCCCCTTCCCTGGCTCATAAATACCCACTACCTTTGTCTTCTAATCAATCTGGGCTTCTGCATGAATCAGAATTTCCCAAATAGCTGTTTTTTTTTTGACATCAAATAAATGCTTGTTGCCTATCACTTTGAAAGTCTTTTTTATTTTAAGGTTAACAAGCAGAAGACCAAGAACAAGACAAGAATGTCTACTATCACCACTTATATTCAACATAGTGTTAGAAGTCCTAGCCACAGCAATGACACAAGTAATAAAACGCATCAAACCCAGAAAGGAAGAAGTAAAACTCTCATTATTTGCAGATGACATAATACTATATACAAAAAACCCAAAAGACTTCACACACACACACACACACACACACACACACACACACGTGTGCGTGCAAACTCAGTAAAGTTGCACAGGACACAAAATCAATATACTGAAATGTAACATTTCTATATATGAATAACAAACAATTAGAAAGAGAAATTAAAAAAAAAAACAATCCCATTTACAATTATGTCAAAAACATAAAATACCTGGAATAAATTTAACCAAAGATGTGGAAGACCTGTTCTGTGAAAACTATTAAGACACTGAAAAAATTGAAGATACAAATAAATGGAAGGATACAACTTGCTTGTGGGTTGGAAGGATAAATGTGAAATGTCCTTACTACCGCCCTAGCTAGTGTGGCTCAGTGAATTGAGCGCCAGCCTGCAAACCAAAGGGGCGCTGGTTCGATTCCTAATCAGGGCACATACCTGGGTTGCAGGCCAGGTCCCCCAGTTGGAGGCACATGAAAGGCAACCACACACTGATGTTTCTCTTCCTCTCTTTCTCCCTCCCTTCCCCTCTCTAAAAAGAAATAAAATCTTTACTAAACCTTTATTTACTTTAAGTCCTTAGTACCTAATGCAATATACAGATTCGATACAATCCTTATTAAAATACCAATGACATTCTTCTCATAATTAGAACTAATTCTTAAATTCATATGAAACCACAAAAGACCCCGAATAGCCAAAGAAACCTGAAGATAAAAATGGGAGGTATCACACTCCCTGATAGCAAACTATACTACAAAGTTACAATAATCAAAACAAATATATAGATCAATAGAACAGAGAGCCCAGAAATAAATCCTCTTACATGGTCAATTAATCTACAACAAAGGAGGCTAGTATATACAATTCGGTAAGGACAGTCTCTTCAATAAGTGGTGCTGGGAAAACTGGACAGACACATGCAAAAAAAAAAAAAAAGAAAGAAAGAAATTCGACCACTTTCTTACATCATACACAAAAATAAGCTCAAAATGGATTGATTAAAGACTGAAACGCAAGCACCTAAACCCAAGAACTGCTGTTTGCTGTAGC
>PVKM010003378.1:44155-58218 GCA_004027735.1 Carollia perspicillata
TAAGACCTAAAACCATAAAACTCCTAGAAGAAAACATAGGCGGTAAACTCTAACATCGCTGTTAGCAATATCTTTCTGGATCTGTCTTCTTGGTCAAGGAAACAAAGAGAAAATGAACAGAACTATGTCACACAGTAAATAGTTTTTGCACCGCAAAAGATATGCTCAGCAAAACAAAAAGGCAACCTACTGGAAGAGAAAAGATAGTTTCCAATAATATATCTGACAAGGGGTTAATATCCAAAATGTATAAGGAACTTATACAAATGGCCAACAAACATACAGAAAGACCCTCAACATCACTAATCATTCAAATTAAAACCACAACAGGATATCACCTCACACCTGCCAGAATGGCTATAATCAATAATCAATAATCATCAAATAAGTGCTGGTAAGTGGAAAAAAGGGAACCCTCATACACTGTTGGTAGGACTGTAAATTAGTGTAGCTACTAGGGAAAACTGGATGGAAACTCTTCAAAAAATTAAAAATATAGCTCTTATATGACCCAGCAATTCTACTTTTGGGTATTTATCCAAAGAAAACAAAACCACTAATTTGCAAAGATATGTGCCTCCTTATGTGCAGTACAGCATTACTAGTAATAGCCAAGACACAGAAAAACTCAGATATTCATCAATACGTGAATGGATAGAGAAGATGTGGTATACAGGCATATACATACACAATGGTATATTACTCAGCGAGAGTAATGAAATTTTGCTGTTTGTGACAACATATCCACAGACCCAGTGGGTACTATGCTAAATGGAGTAAGTCAGACAGAAAAACAAACACCTTATAATTTCACACATATGTGAAAACTAAAAAAGCAAAACAAATGAATAAATGAAACAAAACACAACCCCAGATTTAGAGAACAAGTTGATGACTGCCAAAGTGGGAGGGGAGTGGGGGGTGGGAATAAAAAAAGGAAAAACAACTCCTTTGTAAACATAAGCTGGCATCATGAATAGAGATCTCTGAATCCTTCTTGAAATACCCTTCAATTTCTGTAAGCATCTTGTTTGCTTCTCTTTTTTGTTGGTGGGGAAATATACTGTCACAGGACATCGCCTGATGTTTGTGGACTGGGAAAACACTATCCTGGAGGCCCGGAAGAACAACTGCAGGCTCCCTGTCAACCCTGCTCTACCCTCCCCAGCTGTCCCTCTCACCTGCCCGGAAGGCCAGTCCCACAGTGGCTGGGGCCTGTGGCCGAGCTGTTTGACTGGTGAAGCCACACTCGCCCAGTGTCTTGCCGTCATCCAGAAGTTGGTCATCCTGAGGAGAGAGGCAGACAGGGTCTCAGGAAAGGCCCCAGGAGGGTCAAGTCCCACAGACTTCTCTGGTCAGCAACTACAGTGGACATCTAAAGGGGTAGAAAGACTGCCCAAAGTAGGGTCCCGAACCACCCCAAAGTTTATCAAGCAGTTTCCGAGGTTCCACTCAAGAATTTCCAAATTGGAACCTCCCAAGGTAGGGTTTCTGGAATGATTTCTCCCAAACTTCAAGTGAACCTACTTTCTAGAGACAATGACTCAATCTGGCCACAGGCAGACATGGTTTGAATACCAGCTCTGCCACCTTGTATGAAGTAATCTTTTTAATGTGAAGTCTCCTTACCTGTAAAATGGGAGTTACTAGAATTCCCAACTCAGGGCAGCTAGGAAGTTTCATTGAGTGAAGTAGTACAATAAGTGGAAATGTCACAGATGACAGGAAGGGTTCTTACTAGAGAACACTCCAGGATAGGAGAAAAGGCTTTTAGAGACCAAGAGCACTGAGGCTCAGCCTGGAGCAAAAGGCCATTTTCCCAGTTTACAGCCATGATCAGATTAGTGCACTTAGGTGAGGGACTTCATGCTGCCAGAGACTTCGATCAGGGGCTGACACACTAAGCTCCCCCACAAGAACCCAAAACCTCAAGCCATCCTTGCTAAATAACTAAGTTGGCTGTAACAGAGAAGGGAGTGGGGGTGTTTTAGAACACTACCAGGTTGGAGAGTAATAAAAAGTTGTTGTGTGAGGAACTGGTGGGATCTGACTCATCCACACCTTTCATTTCTTCCTATTAAGGAGTGTCTGGGGGACCCAGGAAAATGCAGTGTGATTCTGATGTGCCTGCAGCAGATTAAGGGTATCCAGTATCAAAGCCGGGCTCTGCCAATGATCTTGGGCTGTTAGGTGGCCAACTCGCCGGGCCTCAGTTTCCTTAATAACAGAGCAGGGATGTCAAGAGCCAGCATGTCACGGGTGGGACCGCTGTATGGATCAGATGCGATGCTGGCCCTCGGCGCTCAGCACAAGGTCTGGCGCGCGACTTTAAAGTCATCCTTAATCGACACCTTTCGTGTGGCAAGCGCTATCGGTGCTTCATCTCCCCGAGTCCGAACAACGGCCCCACGCCAGGGAGTTTGGACCCCGGTATCCACTACTGTTTACATCAACGATGAGACTGTCGTGTACCCACGGCCAGGCTCGGGGCGGCGGTTCCGGGCGGCGCGCATCCCTATCCCCAGCCCTCGCCAGGCTCCCGCACGCCCGGGACCGGAGGGGCCGCACCTTGTATAGTCGCTGCTCGTCTGGCGGCCGCTTGAGGATACCCTCGACGATGCGCTTCAGCTCGAACACGGTGCTCGACTCCTTGGCATCCGTGAAGATGGTGGTCTTGTGGCGCCGGATCATGAGGAACACGTCCTGGGGGCAGCGGGCTGGCATGAACGCGAAGCCCGGGCCCCCCCGCGAGGCCCACTGCCCCCGCCGCCCCCGGCCCAGCGCCCCTCCCCCCCAAGCCCGCTCACCATCGCAGCGGCTGCCTCTCCCACTCGACGCGCCGGCGCGGCCGCGCTCCGCCCCGTTCCCGGCGGCCCGTGCGCGCCGGCCTCCTGTGCGCCCCGCGTCTGGCGGCCCCACCCCCGAAGACCCGCCCCGCGGTCGCCATTTTAAGTGATCAGAAAGCTAGTCACTTCGGTCATATGGCTGGTCGCCATCTTGGCGTCGTGGTGCGGTGGGGCGCTGGGCCAGTTGGCAGGGTGGGTGAGGTGGTGCGAGCGGACCTGGGATCTAGCGTGGAGGACGCGGGAGGGACACGGGAGGAGGTGGCGCCATCTTGGAAGTGATAAAGGCGAAGTTCGTTGAGGAGGTAGGCTCGGGCCCAGGCCCAGGCCCAGGCCCAGGCCCAGCCTTCCGTTGTTGATATGGGGCGCTAGCTTTAGGAGTGTAGGATACTCTCACATCCCAGAGAAAGTGAATAAATGATGTGCTTCTTGGTCACTAGAGCCAAGACATTCGCATTTCAGTGAGACTTGGCCTGCCATATTGAGGGTAAAACCAGAGGGCAATCCATTCCGGGGGTTCAGCTGCTGTCATTGCTCAGCCAGAAAGCAGACACAAGGACTGGATTATAATTGCTTTTATTAACATCAGAGGCTAGCAGTCTGATAAGGTGCTGGGTTAAACCCTAACACCAACCTTACCTTGAGCTTTCTGAAGCAAGTTTATACATGAGAAACGTAGAAATTTGGGAGGGGGAATTCCTAGGGGGGAGTGCACTGGTGCTATTTCATGTGGGAGGGGTGGCTGAAAGGGAAGTGGGCAGCTTCATCCTGACCTGGCTCCTTTGTTCCGGTGTAACCTCTCTGCGTTAGAATTCCTCTACCTCCTGTGCACTGCCCCAGGCCTGTGGTTTAAAGGCCAGGGAGGTTATGTATTTTCTGGTTAGGAAAGATGAAGATCACGCGCTCAACTGTTTGGCTTTGTTTAATTTTCTTGTGTTTACCTATTCCACTTGCCCTTGTGTATTCCCAGCTTCTTGCTGTCCTGTCTCAAGGATCCAACTTCCTATTCCAGGGCTCTTTGGTGGCCGTTTTGAGGAGGTTTTAAATCCTGGACTTCAGGCCACCATTTGCAAGGACTGGCCCCATTTCCCTGCCCCAGCCTTAGGTATAAGTTTGCTCCATCCAGTTCAGAGAGGCTTTGTGGCATAAGGACCCTAGCTGCTCTTGATGTTAGGGAGTGGGCCCATCAAACTAAGGGGAGAAGCAGCAGGCATGGCAGAAGTGAGTGCTCCGCTGCCCAGGAGGAGGAAAAGGAGCTCTCTGAACCCCCGTGCCTTGGGCACCTGCCAGCCTCCCTGGATAAATCCACTTGGACTCCAGCAGGGCCTAGAAACTTATTACCCTGACTAGACGCCTTTCTGTGGGGGCATCCTTACTGATAGCCTAGGCCTTTCTTCTTGCATGTTGAACTCTGTCCACTCACCTCACGTTGCAGGTATTTTAGAGCAAGGGATAAAGGCTTTCCTTTCACTTTACCATTTACCAGAAGAGGGGGGTCCTCACCTGGGTCATTGATGGTCTGTGTCAGAGAATACATGCTGTGTCACAACGGAACAAACGGAGATTTGGCTGCCAAACTCATGAGGCCGATGCTGGTGCCAAAGGAAAGAGGTTTCTGAGGTTTTATTCAGGTGCCCACGACCTGGGAAAATGGTGAACTCCCATCACAAAGACCATCTTTTTTTCCTGTTCAAGCTGGCAGTCCTTACAGGGATAGGGAGGGAGGGGTTTTGTTTTATTTTGTTTGTTTGTTTTTCCTATCCAATTATCTTGCTGGTTTTTGGTGTGCTTGGGTCCTGTCCATCTTTTTGGCTTTCTGTGGGCTCAGTATAAGAACCTCCCCCTGCCACCATCTTGGCCAATGGGGGACACTCCCCAGTCCTCTTTCTGCCCTTAACAGTAGCACCCAGATAGAGAGAAGCCAGTGGATGGCCCTGGATGTCAAACAGCTCTGCAGTTGTTAGGGCTGCAATTTGAGAGTTTTTGACAGCAGGCAGAACCTGAAGATGCTGCTTCCTCAAGCTGGTGGCTCGTTACAAAGGCTCTGAGCTCAGACCAGAGAGTATACAAGTCCTTGTTCTAGTGCTGGCTGTGCAACTTTGGGCAGTTAACCTCAGTCACCAAGGCCTGCCCACCTTCCTCCTTTTCAAGATAGGAATATAACCTTTTGTAAAGTGTCTGAAGCCTCTCCCAATAGTTATCACTAAATAAATGTTTCCTAAACTAACTAGTTAATTTTTCCCTTTACTCCCTGGTTCCTCAGGAGCCTTTTGAAGTCCCTTCTGTGATTCTTCCCTCACTGCACCTCAAAGCAGCAGTAGCTCCCTGCTAGCACATCACCTCCAGGCTGACCTCCACGTGGGCTTCGTCCTCTGAGGCAGGAGGTGGTGGTCACATAACTGGTGGGGTGAGTCCTTGTGTTACGGAACAGACCTGGGGGGCGGGGTGAACAATATACCATTATTGAAAGGACCCATTTTTCTCTGAGGGTCGTCCCCCTATACCTTACTTGGTTCGCCTTGCCCGCTGCCTGGGGAAAGATGTCTCTGAATGCCAGAGATTGGTTAAAAGGAAAGGAATTATTTATTTAAAAGTTGTATAGACTTAGAGTAATGACTTAATGTCTTCATTAAAAACACTAAAGTCCTTTAGAATACCCACAAATACACACAGTCCTTCCTTCTCCCTCTGCCCAGTCCGGGGTACCGTATCTCAGGAAAAGAAGTAGAAGCTCGTGGCTCAGGTTCCTAGCACCATCAGCTGGGTCACTGCCGTGTTCTCCAGTTAATTCAAAACTATATGGCACCTTCTCATGGCCCACCAGCAAGAGTCCTTTCACCCCTTTTCTTCCAGGCAAAGTCTCTCCTGCTTCCTAAGCCATGTGGCAAAAGGGAGCATGCCAAAGCTGCAAGGTCCCAACCTGGCATGGGTGCCGCACCTGGGTTTGGATCCCCAAGCCAATCTTCCTCTTCAGCCCCATTTCCGACTCCTCCCACAATCAGTTACACCTGCCAGCATTCCCTCTTTGTCCATCCTTACTGGGCTGCCACAGTAAGTCCGGGCAGGTGTGGCCTCATGGTGTGGATCCAATCATCTCCAAGCTCTCACACAGGTGCTGTAAGCAGGGGGAGCTGCCTCCCAGTTTCATCTTGTGTGGAAGTCACTTCCATCCCCCAGGCTCAAAGCATGACCACAGCTGCTTAAGGTATCTATGAAACCAGTTAAAGGTTATAGATATGTTAAATGACCATTCTAGAGGTTATCTACAAAGATGTTGCTATGTAAAACAGCTCTGAAAGGCCCTACTGCACGTGTCCCATCTCCCAGTTCAGACTTGTGGGGGTGAGGACATCCTATGTATATCTTTTCTAATACTTCCTGGACACCCTGAGTTCTGGACCCCATTACAAATCCCTATTTGGGTGCCCTCCCCTCCAGCTGCACCCCATTACACTTGGCCAGCCTGAAAGTTTCCTTCTTAATATCAGCATCTTTGTGTACAGAGAGTTAGAGGCTTTAGATCCTGTGCTGCTGAGGAGGGAGAGGGGAGAGTGGGTATGGATGGTGAAGGCCAAGGAGGTTCTGAGAGGCATCCAATAGACCTCCCAGAATGAGGCAGGTAAAGATGGAGTCCAGGGGTTTGGGGATAGGAGGGTCCTCCTCGCCACCCATGATAGGCTGGCCCAGCCAGTGCTCCAGCTGATGTTTACCAGGAGTCAGCCTGGGGTGGGGGCTGCGCTCTTAGTCCCCACCCCATCCCCCTGAGAATCATGCCTTTCCCTGGGAGAGACAAGGCCATCCTGTTGCAGCACCACAGACTGGAGCAGGTTGGCAACTAGGAAATGCCTGCCTCGGACAGGAGCCCAGCATCCCTGAGCTTGGAAATTCCCAGGACAACCCTTGCCACTCTAGGTGGCACAGTCTCCAGCCTGTTGCCTGGCAGGTTAGGTAGCCATGGTGAGGCCAGGGGCAGGATACAGAGCCAGGCCACCCTCCTCCACCCATGACCTTGCTGACAGCATGCTGTAGTACAGGGTACCATGCCAGTGAGGCTGCCACACCAGGAATGGGCCGAGAGGAGAAGGGCTGGGAGGCCACACTATTGGGGTAGGAGGAAGTAGAGGCAGCAGATGTGGAGGGGTAATCCACCCCCCACCATTCCCAGCTCCCTCTAGAATCAGACTGTCACAGGAAATAAAGCTAACTCTCTGTCTCGGGCCCCAGGTAAGCCACCTGCAGCAAGGCCTCAGATAACTTACTCTCCTGCTGGCTCCTCTCTGTTCCGGACCCCAGATAACTCCCTGCTGGCCCCCCAGACTCCAGACAACCATCTGCTGACTAGTTGACTCCCTGTCTCGGATCCAGATAATCTCCTGCTATCTCTTTGTCCCAGGCCCCGGATAATTTCTGCCCTCTGCTTCTGTGTCCTTGGCTCCCACGCTCCTGCTCCCTGCTTGTACCACGTGACCCCTCCTCTCCCCCCTTTGTTACAAAGGTATTTAACCACCCACCTGACCCCTCCTCGGGGCCCAGAATTTGTAGGCTGTCTCCTCTGGGTCCACGCGTGTGAATAAAGGCTTACTCCATCACCCCAAATCATGTAAGAGTCTGTTTTTCCACAACAAGACCACCTGGGTTCAAATCACAGTCAACCATCTACCAGCTGCTCGACTTTGGGACTCAGTTTTCTCATCTGACAAGTGGGAAAACAAACCTATCTCACAGAGCCTCAGCTGAAAATCCATTGAGATAGTGCATTTAAGTCCTCTGCACAGTGTCTGGTGAGAGCCTAACCAGGAGTAGCTTATTTCTTCTCATTCACTGACCCTTCCCTGCCCAGCTCCTGCCCTCCTCCCAGGTTGTGCTTCAGAAGCACTGGGCTATGAATGGGAACCCATTACTCAAATTATAGCAGGTCCAAGGCTGAGGAATCCTGGCTCCTAGCCCCTGGCTCGTTAATTTTTGAATGCAGTGGGAGGCAGCCATTGGCTGGTCTCACACTGAGAAATGGGAAAATGGTTAGCATCATCCAGCATGGGCCCTCTGGGTGCCACCAAAGATGTGTCCACAGCCTTTTGCAGGGTGGCCCAGCACAGCCATACTCTGTTCTGGGCACCCTGGTCCCTGATGACCCACCAGGAACAACGAAGCTCTACCCTAGAGGGATGGCCCTCAGTCTGAGGGAAGGAGAAGCCCAGAGTTCCCCACTGCCCCAGTCCACAGACTCACACCACCTGGGCTGGCCCACAGCAACCCAGCAGCGACCACCTGGTACAACTGAGACTGGAAAAGACACTGGCGTTGGGGCTGCCTGTCACTACCAAATCCAATAAGCAGAGACAGAGATAGAATCTTTATGGGCACTTTATTCAGATGGCAGGTGATCTGAGAAGATGGCAGGTTTGCATCCTAACAGACCATCTTACATTTTCTTTCCAGGCCAGACTTTTATAACAGAGAACAAAGTGCGGTAAAGGGTTTGAAATTCAGGGAAAATTATATTTAAAAACTGCAGTATTCTCACCCTGGGCAGTTCGCTGTTCCCAGAGGTGGGTGGTCATCTATCTCTCCCTGAAACACAATGGCCTGGTTGCCTCCACTTGTCCCTGGGGGGGGGGGGGGGGGTCTTTAGCAGTGCCCCAGGAGGTTGGCTATTTCTCCCAGGAGCCAGGACCTTATCTGCAGGATCTGAAACAAAAGCTTTAACATATGCCTTACTTACTAGGCTTATAAGTATTTACCTTAAACCAAAATTTTCCAACTCTTCAGTCCCCTATCACAACTATGTTCTCCCCTAGGAGAAAAGAAAGGAGGGAGACAGGCTGAGGCCCCTGTGGGGGCAGCTGCACTTGGGCCTGCCCACCAGCCTGCACCTCTGATGATCGCCTTCCCATTTCTTCTTTACCTGCTGCTGCTGTCAACTCCAAAGATTAGGTTTGGGATTTTCCAGGTTTTGTTGTTCCTTGTTTCTTCTGCAGCTCTAGAAACTGAGCTCTATCTATAGGGATGGGTGATTCTTGGCCTGGAAAAGAGGAGGTGGGAGGTCCCAGAAACATGAAGCTGGGCAGGGAGCTGAAGAGGGCCTAAGCCAGTCTCCAGATACAGGGGTCCTGGGCCTGGAGGTTCTGGTCAAGGCTAGGGCCGAGCCTCCGACTCCCCCGGGGCATGGACGCATGGATGGGGTAATGACAGAAACAAGGGCAGCAGAAACTCCAACCAGGCCTGCCTGGGGGTTCCTGGCCCCTTTTGGGCAGAAGGTATAATGCCAGGTGGTTCAGACTCCTGAACCTGGTGGCGACCTCCAGGTACCTCCATTGTGGCAGGGCAAAATCTAGATTAGTTTCCTATTGTGTAACCAATGACTACAAAGGTAGCAGCTTTAAACAACACAAATTTATTAAATCACAGCTCTGTGGGCCAGAAGTCTGGGTGGGCTCAGTTGGGTTCACTGCCTAGGGTCTCGCCAGGCTAAAGTCAAAGACTTGGCTCGGTGGGCTTTCATCGGAGGCTGGGGGAAGAATTCACCTCCATGCTTGGTCAGGTGTTGCCTGGAAGTCAGTTCCATGTGGTCATGATGCCAATGTTTCCTTCTTCCCTGAGGCTGTCAGCCAAGGCTGCCCTCAGCTCCTGGAAGCTGTTCACAGTTCCTTGCCACTGACACCCCCAGCCTCTCCCAGCCCTGCCATCTTCAAAGCTAGAGGTGGGGAACCGTCTCCTTGGAGCTGAATCCCTCTACACTTCAGATCTCCCTGACTTCCTCCAGGGAACGAGGGGCACACAGGCCAGGCTGGGAAGGCCACTTGCCCGTTCCTGGGTGCCCAGTCCCAGTCCTGGTGGGAGCTGAGGACAATAAATGAGCAGGGAGGGGATGGCAGGAGAGTGACCCCCACACATGGGAGGCTGCTGGAGCAGGGCTGGCCACTCGGGTTTGGTCAGGCCCCGAGGAGAAGGCAGGGGATGGATGGACGGATGGGTGGCCCCTTAGCTTTATCAGGCCTCTGAGCCTCAAGTCAGAAGTGGCCAGGGTGGGGGTGGTGCAGGTTCTCAGAGAGACCAAGTAGCTGAGGGCCCCCAGCATCTGACTGCAGGTCATTGTCACCACATCAGAGGCTGAGACAAGCCTGAATCCAGCGGCTGTAAAGAGCTACATTGGTATACACACCTTTACAGTAGGGCAGGGCACAGCCCTTGCCCCAGCTCACCACGCCCACCAGGACCCAGTGCTCAGGCTTCAAGCAGGTCAGGGGTCCCCCAGCACCACCCTGCCCGAGAAAGGAAAGTTTAGGCCCCAGCCTTCTGGAGACTGTGAAGGCAGTCCTATGGCTCAAGTCTCCCAGGTCGTGCTTCCGGGTAGGGGGCCAGGATGCTGAACCTGGAGGTGGTACCTCCTGGATCCTGGGTTCAAGGGAGGGAGGGTGCTGGGCACAGGGGCATGGACTCCAGAGGTTCGAGGCAGCTGTCACACACCTGACAGGCATCCTTGTGGCCCTGGATGGAGCCAGCGCACAGGTTCCCTGGTAACACTATATGCTCAGCACGAGGCACATTGGTGCCTAGGTGGGAGAGGTGGTCACAAATGTGCACATCCAACAATGGCACTTACTCCCTGAAGAGGTCACCACTCCGAGAGGCACCACTCTGGGAGTGGCACTGGGGGGAAGAAGGGAGACTTATGAAAAATAAGAGAGTGTGTAGCAGTAAGCAAGGGCGGGTGGAAGGCACCTCACCTGAGAATCTTAACTTGCCAGGATGGGGAGGAAGTTTGGGTGACTGGAAGTAGCACTGGATCCCAGATTGAGGGGCAGTGGAGGGTGGGATTCCCAGTCAGAGGGAGGTGGAAGGGGAACTCCCAGCCCTCCCCCAATGCCCCCTGCCCCACCCTCTGCCACACCTCCTGGGAAGAGGCTGCCCCAGGACAGTGTACCCAGTGGCAGGCAAGCCCGGGGCTCGGCTGGAGCTCAGGGAGCTGCGGCAGCGCCCTCAGAGTAGTCGGGGGAAGGCGGGTGGGCAGCATTCTCTGCACGGGCGCTGAGAGATAGTGGGGCGAGGCGGGACCCAGGTGAAGCATCCTCAGGCGCGCCGGTACTGAGGCAGTGGTGCCTGTCTGAGTGCAGGAGCGGGGTTACGTACAGAAGCCCCTCCTTCACCCCTGTAGGGCTCCAGTCCCATCGGTACCGGCACCCGTCCCAGCGCCAACGCCAAGTGGCGCCCCATTTTCCCTGTGCCTTGCTTCCGGGTCTCCCCTTTCTCTCATCCCAGTATTCTCCCCTTGCTCGAGCCTGGTGGCTGGCTGGCTGCTAACTTCGGGAAGCAGTGCGCCGCAGTCTGCACCCACGGTGGGGTGGGGCGGGCGACTAGCGAGCCCCACACGCATGCGCCTCGTGGTGCTGGATGCTCGGCCACTCTCCCGCCCAGGGGTCCTGGTCCCCCTGATCCGACTGGACACATGAGGCTGCCTGCAGGCTGCGAGAGGACAAAGGGGAGGGCAAGGGGTAGCAGAGGACTAGGGCCCTGGGAGAGAAGGGGCAGGGGGACAAAGGGCCAAGGTCAGGGAGGGGTTGATTTTTGGGGGTGGGGAAACCCTGAGTCTTCCTAACCTGAAGACTCCAGTGTCCCAGCAACTCCTAGAGGAGGAAGCAGGGAAGTCACAGGATTGTGGATTTGGCGTCAAATAACAGGTGGGGGAGAGGAGAGATTACAGATTAGGAAGGAGGGTGAAACATATTTGTTGCATTAACCTGGTGCCAGGGTTTTGTACAGCCCGTTACCCAATTTAACTCTCCCCTGAACACTGTGAGGTGGAGACTTACACCCATTATGCAGATAGGCACATCTGAGTTTGGAGAGCCCAAGGTCAGTGACAGAGAATTTGAACCCCTGAAGCCAAGATTAGGATGCCCTGGAGTGCCCTAGGGGAACCAGGCCAGAGAGGAGTGAGATGGGACATCTGGTAGCCGAGGTCCCTGTGGTCAGCACCCGCAGCCCCTGCCCCACGCTCACCTAGCAGCAGCCGCCACAGGAGCAGGACCTGGAGACAGGAAGCCCCTCTCATTCCGTCTTCAGGACTGGGCTGGGTAAGAGCGGGAGCCTGCAGAGAGAGGAAGGGAGAGTCCTAGCCCTGACCAGTAACCCCCCAGAGGCCCTTCTGTTTTCCCTCAGCCCCTAGTTGGTCCCAGATGTATCCCTATGGCCCAGGCTTTGTTTCCTAGGCCCCGGGGACCACCTCTGCTCCTCATCCCCTTTGAGACTTGGGCACCCTGGGCCTCCAGGCCCTGGAGCCTGGCCCCTTCCCCACCCTCTATTTCCATTGCCCAACAGCTTCCCCCACCCGTTCTGGCAGCCCCTGGACGCTGCTCTCAGCCTCAGAGCCTGATGCCCTCTGGGCTGACTGGGCTGAGGGAGTAGTGGAGACTTAAAAGGCCAGGAGGGGGTGGGGTCCTGGCCAGGGGGGTAATTAAGGAGACCAGGGAAGAGCTGCGACTTCGACTTCACCGGTCCAGCCTCAAATGAAGATTCTTTGAGCAGCACTTTCAAGGTAGCAAAAAAGCAATACCCTGCAATTCTGAAAAGAAGCCTGGTTTGGGCCAGGGTGCTGAGAAGGGGGAGCAGGAGCCTGGGCCCAGCTCAGCAAGGACAGTGAGTGCGGGTAGGGCATGAGGGAAGGGGCCTGCAGTCAGGCTGGGAAGCTCACCTGTAAACCTGACCTGGGCGAGGCACCTGAGGAAGTTCTGTGTTCTGTGTGGAAGTTCAGGCTTCTGTGTGGAAGCCTGTTCTGTGTGGAAGTTCAGGCTTGGCCAGTCTCACATGGGGCCCAAACTCCAGGCCTGACCAAGTGCTCTCTGGACCCCGGCCCTTGTGAGCTGGGTGACACCAGCAGTCCTGTCACCAATCTGAGCATCAGTTTCCTCATTGTGACAAGGTAGAAGGGAAGTTGCAGCCTCCCAGGGCTACCCTAGGGCACGAAGCCCAAGCCGATGCCCTACACACCTACGCTGCTGGCAGGTATGCGGCACGAACCAGGAGGGCCCCCTTTCTGAAGATTCCTGCGCCTTCCTCTCCACAGCAGGGAGTTGTGGGGTGGGGAACCGAAGGGAGGGATCCAGACCAACCACAGCTCCTCACACGTCTTGAGCTCACAGTACTTGGGGACCTTGTGACAGCACAGATCTACCTGAGCAGTTCCAAGGTGCCCCTGAGTCTGCCCTGCTGGCCCAATCCCTTGTCATGCTCAGGCTGGGTTCTGGGACACCAGTGAGGAGCCAGACGCACTTGATGTGTACCCCTGTCCACCAGGCCATCTCATGGTGCTGCAGCAGTTCCTTAGGCACTGGCGTCCTCACCGGGGCCTGCTTCAACTTGGAGCACCCATGCCCCCAGGGCCGCCCTCAGCCTGTGGGGGTCAGGAGAGAAGTGCCCACCCCCAGCATCCTTGTCCTATGGGAGTCTGATGCAGCTGTGTTCCTCATGGATTCTCAGAGGGCCCCAGCAGGATTGTGCCTCAGTGGTCCACACAGTAACCTCATGTTCGGCAACCATCATCGAGTCATTCCTCTTCTGCCCCAGTGTCCCCAACCCACTGGGGCTTCTTGGTATCACCTCCCAAATAAACCACCTGCATACCAGTCCTGGTCCCAGGTCAGCCTTTGGTGGACTGTGGTTAAGATCAGGAGCACCTGGTATCTGCATGATGGGGTCACTGACATAAGCATTGGGGTGTCAGGGGTGCTCCCTCCACAGCACCCCACTCCAGTCTTCTTAGTCCCCAGAATCCCTGATGTCCTTCATAAATTATCTGATTGAATTATCCTGAAAGGGTTCTGTTGTGTGCAACCAAAATCTGTATAGTGCTGATAAACAGAGAAAGATTTAGGAGTGTGGGAGTGGTTTTGGGGTGGACAGGACATGGGTGGCTGTGAGGGTGTCCGGGAAGCTATCCAAGTCCACAAAACTCTCTGCAAAGAATCAACTAAAACATGCACACGTGTTTATTAGCGAAGGAGACCGAAGGGCACCAGAGACTGATCCAGCAGGCAGTCCTGCCACTGGGGTGTCCACAGCCCTGGGCGAGCGTGTCCAGTGCTGTGGTAATTATTGCGCCCTCACGGGCCCAGCTGTGCGCAGGCTAGCTGCACCAGCAGGGCAGCCCAGAGCAGAGGGAGGAGCAGCAGCAGTGGGAATGGGTCTGGCCGGGGTGTGCTGTCGGCCATGAGCCTCTGGATC